>JAPMLY010002591.1:0-43908 GCA_026401115.1 Tetraselmis chui
TGTGTGTGTGTGTGTGTGTGTGTGTGTGCGTGTGTTAATTTGTGTGTGTGTGGATGTGTGTGTGTGTGTGTGTGTGTGTGTGTGTGTGTGAACTTGTGCGAGTGTATGTGCGAATGCGTGAATTTGTGTGAATGCGCGTTTAAAAGCGGATGTGCGTGACTGTGCGTGTGCGGGTGAGTGCGCGAGGGAGGAGAGAGAGAGAGAGAGAGAGAGAGAGAGAGAGAGAGAGAGAGAGAGAGAGAGAGAGAGAGAGAGAGAGAGAGAGAGAGAGAGAGAGAGAGAGAGAGAGAGAGAGAGAGAGGAGAAGGGGAAGGGGAAGGGGAAAACGAAGTGGCCACAGGACTGGACGTGGTGTTGAGGCACGAGGATGCTGATACTTTTCCCCGCTGGAACCGAGCGCGAGAACATAATAGCAGCGCCGCTGAGGGGGGGGTTGAGTTGCCCCCGGACGAACAGTCCAAACATCACCACCGAGCCTGCGACTGTCGTAGCTACCCACCTTGTCGGAGACGCTCGTCGCCGGATCGGAGTACGGGTACCGCAGTTTCTTCCACACGGCAGTCGTCTGCTATTTGTGTGGAGGAGGAGCAGCAGCGCGTAAAACTATACCGCTTCGAAAACTACCGCTTCTCACAACATACGGACTGTAGCGATATCTTGAAAGCAAAATAGTGCCGAGTGGCACCTATTTCACTTGGTTCAGTTCACCTAGCTCAGTTCACCTAGTTGAGCTGTCTCGCAGTTCCGGTAGATAGAACAGAAGGACTACTTGGTTCAAGACTGGCAAGCGCATCGAGCGACACTGACGAGCTCTGTGCTTGCGAAATATTATAGGAGCGTGGAGAGGGGGAAAGGGGGGCGGAGACCCAAGGGGGCAAGAGTGACACGAGGGTCACGGAATCCAGGGCACGGCAGATATAAAGGAGAGCGCTATGAAACGAAATTTGTAAAAAGCTAAAGCAGAAATCGACAATATCACAAATATACCTACATGTTATTTATTGGTACCTGTTCCTCGGGCTTAGGTTTTTTTCTTCCTTTCTTTCTTTTTCTTGCTTGGTGGCCTCCACTGCTTTTTCTTGTAAGAAATTTTTATTATTTATTGGTACCTGTACATGTTATTTATTATCGGGATCTGCGCGCGAAAATAAACGTTAATTAAAAACAAAGCAATGGAGGGGCGGGGGGGGCACCGATATGCCAAAAGTGTAGATCGCTTACACGAATTGGCTGACAGGGCCTAAGAGGCCATGTACACGACTACACGCACAGACAGGGAATCAGGGAGGGTGGGTTTGCGAAAGCCGTGCTCACGCAATAGGCAGAAGGCGGATGACTAACGATGTGTGCGGCGCGTCATATGTGTAAAAGCACGTTAAAGCTAGCGTGGACGGTTAGATTGCCAAGCTTTATGGAAACGCTTGCTAATCTGTCCGCGTGTAGTTTAACAATATCACCATTTACAAAGTAATGGCGGGCTATGTTATGCCATCATGTCGCCGTTTGGCGGGTAGTTAGTGGTTGGCCGCCCCATAGCGTTAGCCAACCAAAGAAGTACCAATCCGTTGTTGTGGGAACGATAGTGGGGTCGATGAAGTCGAGCACGAAGCTTGACTCCGTCGCCCAACCGCAGAAAAACATAAATTTCTGCATGTTAACCCCGATCGCGTACGCGGCCGTGGTCGAGCCTTTTCGAGGTGAATGTGACGTCCAAGCCAAGCCGTTTGGGGGTTGACCTTGATGTCCGTTAGGACGAGGTGCACCCATATCGAAAGGGTGTCCGCTCTCTAGTTGGTTGGTTTTTCACGGTTGTCGTTGTCTACGGGGGGGACATGCATGTGAGGCGTCGTTTGGCGGCGACGATGGGACGGGTGGATCTGAGTTGGCGGCGGGCGTTGGACCTTGCGGCGTACAACTGGGAAGGAGCGCTTGGGCATGGCGCTAGCTGACAGCCGACAACCATGTGGGAATCGAGTCTCCTATGGGGGCGAGGCAAGAGACTACGCAGGCCGGTGGAGGGTCCCAGCCGGAGGAACGACAGGGCCTAACGGCGGAGGTCCATAGGACTAACAAAAGCTGTACGGAGGGTTTTCGAGTAGATATTTCCGTACCTACCATATTTTACGGAGCGGCGACTCGATCCGCGTGTTCGACCAACCCCTCCTTTAGTCGGTACCCAATTATCGATTGGTTACCTCAAGCAATGTGCCTAGGGTTATCGTAACGGCACACTACGCATATAAGCGGCCCCCTAACAATGTAAATTACCGGGGGAAGGTACGGCCGGTCACAACGCGATAAGACATGTGTTGGAAAACAAAAAGTGCAGGACAAGGGACATGAGAAAAACTATGGTACGGAGGCAAGAGCGCCTGCCGGACACGGTATGAAGCTTAGGATTTTCTTCTTCCGAGCCCCGAAGGAAGAAGGAAGACTAGACTAGGTGGTTATCAGCGACGGAAGGAGCAGCGATTGTTTCGGACGGGGTGTTCGTAGATCGAGAATGGACCGTCGACGACGTGAGCGAGGGAGTTCTCCACCTACATCCCCCCCCCCCAGCTCCGGCACGACCGGAGTCGCACATGAGCAATGGTTAGGTAGGCCCGACTCAACAAGCACAATTCCGTTTTCGTCCATCTAGTGCCAAAACTTGCGTAGCTCGGTCATCACACTCGGTGAGTATGACGCAAGTCCGGCAAGAATGTAGCAAAAACTTTGTTGTCCTCGTGCATAGAACGCTCATGCTTGCAAGCTGTGGTAGGAACGTATGAACCGCGAGTTTGAATGGAACGTCCGCTAGCCAGTATGAACCGAACGTTTGAACCGCCAGTCAATGCCCAAGCGTGGCGGTGAGAGCGACGTGTGCAACAGTTCGGGCAATTTCCTAGGATTTTTATGGGCTAAATTCGACAAACTCCACCGACAACACTCGCTTTCAGCTCAGGTCTAACCATACCGAAGGACATCTAATTGCTTGCTCCCCGGCTCTCCTACACTTGGGTGGTACCTAGGCGTCGTTGTGCTTGACGTGGTGAGAGGGGAGCGTGTTCTTGACTGGCATATGTTCACAGACTTTTGTGGAGTGTAGGTCTATGCATAGCGTAGCGTTTCCCTTTGCCGTGTCTTGGATTCCATGATGACCAGCTTGACTCCCCCCTCTCTTCCCCTGTCATCTTGTCTGTACTTTGTAATGCTTCTTGTAATTCAATGTCCTCGCGGACGGATATTCGGCTCAATTTGAGTGCAAGAGAGGCCGTGCGAGAGGGCGAGTCTGCCATGCCACGCATACGCGCGCGTATAGCAGTGGTGTCATTTTTTGCAATGAATTTGTTCAGTATAACGTGTGTGCGCTCGCGCCGCTGTACGGCCGGGCGTGCGCGTGAACGTTTGGCGGGTAAGCGAGGGATGCGGAGCTCAGACCAAACACAGCTTTTCGCATTTTATCGTTGCGGGAAACGACAGTTGTTTATGCGCATAAAAATGTATCTTCATATAATTGTATGTATTATGTTAATGTATCTTTGTAGAATGATGCGTCCACGCGCCGAACAATAATGAACGACCAACAGGGTTCAACTGAGCGACTGTTATTGAAATATGCTGGGCGGACAAAGATGAAATCAATTTTCCCCTTTGCAGCAGGTCGTAACAATAAGCATGTATATGACTGTCTACTAGAGACGGACTGCCGGGACGGTGGGGTTGAGTTACGCCGTTAATAATAGAAGTGATAGCAGACAATTCTAGAGAAGCATTAAAGAATGTGAAGACGACGCTTGACGAGCTATGGCTTCCCACAATTGCTGCTCCAGCTCACTCACGCGACTGGACAGCTCCTTGTTCCGGTCCTCCAGCGCTCGCATTTGATTGTTCTTATCTTCACGATACTTTCGTGCCGCCAAAGCCTTTTTTGCCTTTTTCAGCTCTTTCGGCTGGGCAGCCGGCCGTCTCGTCTTTGAGCTGACGCGCATTCTTTTCCTTCGATCACCACCACTGGCGTCATTGCTGTCGTCAGAGTACGCCTGCCTGTTCCCGTAGTCTACGTCAGATACAACAGCTCTGTCTTCAGAACAGGCCTGGGAGCTTGGGCTAGTAGGCGGCGGTCGCAGAGGCCGCGACATCTTAACGACTGGCTGCTGCGAAAAGTCGTCGTTACCAGCAGCATTGGATGAAACAGCCAGTTTTGGAAGATCAGGTGAGGTGACGGCGCGACGTGAGGAAGGGGGCGGTGGAAACGCGGGCCGACTGGTTGTTGAGACTCCGAAGCGGTGCGAGCCCGCCGCCAAGGCAAGGCAGGCGTTAGCGGTCCCCTCGTAAGCTCCACCAGTGCAGTTGGATACACCAGGCACGCGTAGTTCTTCAAGCTCGTCAGAGCCACCAGCACCGGTGTGGCGCAGCACTTGCGGCGGTGAAGGAGAAAGGGTTGTGGGAGGAATCATCGATAGGGACTCCCCGAGGTCTTCCTCGCAAAGCACAGCAGCAAGGTCCACCGCTGCAGGAAGGACGTATGAACAAATAAGGGGACGAGAACGTCAGCGTGCAACAGCAGATCTGATGCCATCGTGATGTGTAGCTGCTAACATAAATTTCAACTGTAATGCAGTTGTAAATCTAATGCTTCTGCAAATCTGTAAAATCAAAGGACATATTGCGCTCACGCTCCATCAATACGGCAGAGATTGAAAGTAAAGGCGCGGGCTCTTTCGATTTATTACGGCGGTTGAATATACCTGAGTTTCCGAAGAACTGGTCGTGGATATCAAAGCCTTCATTTCTGTAACTCTCACCATTATTATTAGGCCGCCGGGAGTCTCTAAACGAGGGCTGTTGCACACTCGGAACCCCCTGATTGTCGTCTACTGAATCCTGACACCACAGCACCTGATTGATGAGCTCCTGGTCGACACCCAACAGCGACTCAATAGCACAGTAGTGGTTGTTCGGCGGTGGCTTCATACTGTCGCTGCAGCGATACACGCTCGTTTTTTCTACTTCCGCCACACAGTCAGCAGCCTGGGTAGCCCAAGTGAAGCAATTCGTGTCTTCCGAAGACGGGTTCATGGTGCTGCCGGTGTTTCCCTCTCCCAACAAAATACCGGATGAGGGATTAACCAGCAGCCCGCCAGCACTCATCATCGTCGTCGGCAACGTTCGAGCCGCCATGTTCACGACTCCTGCGAAAACTCTTTGAAATGTGCTTAAACCGCAGGTGGAAGCTTATTGTTGTATGAATGGGGACCGCAAGTGGAGTTACGCGTCCACACGTGAACGACCTTGTTGCCTTGTTGTGTTGGGCGGAGGTGGGTGGATGGGAATGGGTGGCACCGCCGCGCCTTTTATGTGACGGTCTGCTACCGATGGCCCGCTCCAGGTTATAAATACTGCTGGACCGGCAACATGATACGGATACAAGTACTGTATTGCTGTACATGCTGGTTTTACCGACTATATATTATAAATCCATCAGATAGTTTTTTTTTCAGATAGTTATCAATAACGAGCAGTACAGCCACCCGTAGCGATATTCCGTAACATTTTCACAGTAAACAATCTGTCGACTCTTAGATTTTTATTTCTAAGAAAGCAGAGCAGGAATCCATTAGGAGTAAAGAAGTGGAAAGAAAAGAAGAAAGGCACGGAAACCTAACCTAACCTCCCTGCCTCGGAGCAGGGAGGCAGGCAACAGCAGCTGCACCACCCTCGTGCAAGGCATCACGAAGACAGGGACCCAGCGTGCCATGACGAACCATAGAAAGGCGTTGCATGAACAACTCCCGACGAACATCCCCAAGGAATCGACATAAGGGAACATATGTAGAGTTTGCATACCGCCGTACAAACTCCCCCCTCTGGGCATAACTTCAAGACACTAAAAAGCGAGAGTCCGCCGCACTCATGCTTGGGAAACGTCAACTACCACCAAAATGGCCAAGCGATCAACAAGATCAACCGCCATAGGAGCCAACCGCCCCCCGTCCTCATAAGAAGAGGTAATAGTCATGACCATATTGAATCATGGAAGGCGTGCCAAGAGAGGACGAAGTGCGAAGGTCATCATCAAGCTTAGCTTGTTGATCCCCCATCGCCAGACTGCGAGGGAGCAAAAGCGGAGCCCCCACAATCGGAAGGTTGGAATTCGTGCGCGCACTAGTGACTGTAACATCAACAACCAATTGTTTATGTGGAGCCGCAAAATCTAACCACACGATATCCCCAAGACTATCTCGGGAGGCCCCAGACCGGATTCGGCGAGCCTCCAAACGCAAGTCCCTCCCCGTTATTGCCCCCGCCTCAGCCATGAGCTCCTCCAAAACATAAACAATGAGATCATGAAGCCGAGTAACAATAATAGTAATAATAATGTGGGCAAGGACACCGGGGGATATTACCCATACGCATTGAGATCGGCGTCCTCTCCCCGGCCATGGAAGTAGACGAGTTTGTGACGAGTATTGTCATGTACAACGCATTACAAGATATTGTACATGTACTCGTTACTAATTTGATTCGTGCTTTTCCATCGGAAGGACGTACTACGTAGTTACGTCGCCATTGCAATTTAGCAAGGGTATTGTTCGGTACTGTACTACCAATACCTCCCGGTACGTACAAGTACGCACACTTGATCTAACTAACTACATGACGCGCGCTAGTCTGACTTCCCGAAATAGACGAGCCGGGTCGCTCGTCCGTTGAGACCGTTACAAGAGCCCTAACACATGGCACGAGAATCATGCGAGAGCAAGTGCAATCTTGCTAGGCTAGACCTACTTAAGCCTAGTGCAGTGAAGGGAGGAAATATAACCTTTTAACCATTCCTTTGTTTAATTGCAATTTACTAATAAACGCTAAACAACCATACATTATTAATCTCTCTCCATCTTCACTTCCACATCCTGTAGGAGCAGCAAGCAAGAAGATATTTGTGTATGGAGTTAGCTTTAAGAAGGCAAAATGCCACAAGATCGTGGAGGGGGAGTTAGTAGAGCCACGGAGATCACATGGGGATTCAATGGCTTATCGCATCGCGGACACTTTTGGACATGAGAAGCATGGCCCGGCGTGAGGCCGAGCACCCGATGTGCCGCCATCATGAAACAATCAAAGGGAACGCGAAAGCGAGACTCATGCGAGGCAAAAAACATAGCCAAAGCCCCACGGCCGGTTCCCGAAACAACACGCATATAATTCGGGGGTGAAGGACTAGAGAAGGCCAAGAGATCGAGAAAAACACGAGCCTTGTGAGTGCGCGAAATGCCGCGCTGGAGGTTCCCTTCCGTATCATTTGGGCGGGTAGGAGCATCGGGAATCGGGACTTGTAAGCATGTTTTGCTCGGGGCCTACGTAGATGGAGAGGAGGCACGTGGGGGGACAAACTCAACATCACGACTCACGTAATCCGAAAGATCTTGGTCAATTAGTGACCATAACCGCGAGATCATCATTCGAAAACCCACCCGTACCGGAGAGAGTCTGTGGCGTAGGATGCGCGCAAATTTACCGCCCAAGGTATGGTGGAGGTAGCAACATTTTGCAATTCCTGATGGATGGTACTTTATAAAGGACCTAGCGACTCGGACTCGCAATCACTGATAAGGCGCACACGGAAGCCAAAAACGAAAAGATGTAATTGATATTCGTTTCTTGCATTTTCAATATTTCGGCGCAACAAATATTACCAAGTAACACATTACAAAAAAAAATGGGAATCTACCAGCACCAATGTGGACGAAAGGGTAAGCAAAGAAGACTAAGCCCGCGGAGCACAGAAAATTAATTTGATGAGCTGCGCAATGATAGGTACGTAACTAGAGACAGATTATCAAACGACATCGGAAGTCGGAACAATTAAACATTCCAAGTAGAAATGATAAGTACCCATACGACCACCCGTGTATGTCCCGTTTCTATTCCGGATGTCTACCTGAAGTTATAGTTGTCTTCATTCTACTAGCCGCGTTATGTCTTCATGCCCTTATGTTTCCTTTATCCCTCGTCGTTCCATTTCTCCGCTTTAATTCCGAGCGCGTCGGTGACTGTGAAATTGTTGCATGGATGTAACATGCACATGTCGCAAAATATAGGTGTATGTCAGAGGTTACAAGTAAATAGCCAACACCTGTCGAGACGCAATACTGCCAAAGCAAGATACACATAAAAGAATCGCAACACACACGAATACGAGTGAGCAGCTTATGAATAAGAGTAGCCATGGATGTTGCGAGCCATTACCTTCAATTGTTGGTAACTTGTGCGCGCGGAGGTTTGCGAAAGCGCTTTAGGGAGCACAAGGGTTAAAGCAGATGTCCATGATCTACACATTATAAAAAAATAGCGAAAAACAACACAATTAGGATGTTCCAAATGAATGAATGTGTAGTTTGGATAAAAAATTCAGGGCCAAAATTTAGGGGGGTCTTCTTAGTATCGGGGAACTGTCGGGGAGAAGGCGGTTGCCTCCTCGCGGTGCGTGTTGGCGCGTGCGCGGGATGCGTGATAGCGATGGTTATACGGTAGGATGAAGGAATAATGAGAAGTGAGCGGCAGCACGCATGCGGCCACGTGTATATCTACATGACCGCACGTCAATATGCATCCTGATGTATGCATGCGTGTACGGGCAGTGATATTCTTTGATAATTCTATTATTGTATTTCTACTCTGTGTGTGCGTACTTAAGCAAACCATGACCCATGTTAATGGTTTAGGGTGTGGTTTTTGGGTATCCTTTTGGTTTTGTATCCTTTTGGGCAAGTCCTAAACCCAATGCGAATTGTGAGAAGAGGGTGAAAACTCATCTGTATAGGAGGCAACTTTATGAAGTAGAACACAACTAAGTCCACAACATGATTTAGTGACCGTTGGCAGCTCAGCAACATGATAGCACTTTTGATATCTACATGGAGGGCCACATGATGGTTGGGGCTATGTTATGGTGCAAATCATATGCTTACGTTTCCAACATGTGCCCCACCCCTCTCCATTTTGTGCTTGTATATAATATATTGCTCCCTTATGTTATGCACAAAACCATGCATTGCTTTATCGCTAGCTAAAAGTGCTGCGGGAGTGAGGTTGTTACTCGAGCCAATACGCCAATCTATTGGTTAAGTACTAAAAGATCCATGCAAATGAAGTTGAAGGGGGTTTTTTTTCCTGCTTTTTTTTTTTTTGCTTGGTGGCCTCCACTGCTTTTTCTTGTAAGAAATTTTTAAGTTGAAGGGCGGAGGGAGGGGAGGTTCCATGGGGGGGGGGGGGGGGGGGGGGGGGGGTAGCAAAAAATGACACATTTAATCGGAACATCCTTATTACGTGAAATTCATACATGCGTTTTTGATAAGGTGCAGTCGACACTGATGTGCCCTTCCAGCGCTACGGTACTATCTACCCGTACCATTTTGTTGATGATTCAACTTCTAACATAACATTCGAAATATTCCTTACAAGAGAAAAGATTGGCTTATTTATGTTCTACCATATTAATTTGCTAAAATGTGTGTGTCTGTGTGTGTGTGTGTGTGTGTGTGTGTGTGTGTGTATGTGTATGTGTGTGTGTGTGTGTGTGTGACTGTGCCTGTGCATGTGACTGTGTGTGTGTGTGTGTGTGTGTGTCTATGTCTGTCTGTCTGTCGGTGTGACCCAAGACTAAAGATTTACGTCTGTACGTCCTACCACATTAATTTGCTAAAGTGTGTGTGTGTGTGTGTGTGTGTATGTGTGTGTGTGTGTGTGTGTGTGTGTGTGCGTGTGTGTGTGTGTGACTGTGTCTGTGCATGTGACTGTGTGTGTGTGTGTGTGTGTGTGTGTGTGTGTGTGTGTGTGTGTGTGTGTGTGTCTATGTCTGTCTGTTTGTCGGTGTGACCCAAGGGTTAGCGACCAAAGTGAAATGAGTTAAGTACAACGCATTGATACGGGTGGGTTCGTAATTGACTACTGCTCATCATTACGATGGTACCTGACAAAGTACTGCGGAATGATAAGGGGCTCTGTCATTAAGTACGATGGTACCGTACCCGCGTGCGTTCTTTTGCTACTGATATCCTATAAATGAATAAATCAATACAGAAACAATGTGTGAGCGACACGTGGTATGTCTGCATTTCTGTAATCATTCATAAAATACAAAAACACAGACATGCAATGTGTGTGCATTTGTTAGAGAAAGAGAGATACTGTGTGTGTGTGTGTGTGTGTGTGTGTGTGTGTGTGTGTGTGTGTGTGTGTGCGTGTGCGTGTGTGTGTGTGCGTGTGTGTGCGTTTGTATGTGTGTGTGTGTGTGTGTGTGTGTGCGTGTGTGCGAAAGTGAGAAATCAGCAAAAAGGCAATTCGGCACTTAGGCCCAACTACGGGCTACTTGTATGTATACAAGTTAACCCATAATCCTTGTAATATAAGTTCACCCATCATTAGTCGCTTCCCTGGCACGGGCGTTGCAGACTCTCGTTCGTTGCGTTCTGACAGTCATGTTCGCATGCATCGTTTCGTTAGTCGATATCTACTATTGTTCCCGTTCAACGTTTTTTATGGAGGATGTGTTGCGAGAATTAAAAGAATTTCTTACAAGAAATAGCAGTGGAGGCCACCAGGCAAAAAGAAGAAAAGAGGAAAAAACTAAGCCCGAGGAACAGAAAGGCATGCCACAGCGTCAGCACTGAGAATTCATGCAACGTCTTTCTGCTGCTTTTCATGGTACTTTGGGTTCCTGCCCTGGCTTCGCGACGCTTGGCAGGAGGGCAGTGCTGATGCCGTGGCATGCCTTCCTGTTCCTCGGGCCCTAGGCCTGTAGGGTTTTCCCCTCTTGCTCCTTTTTTCTTGGTGGTTTCCACTGCCTTTTCTTGTAAAAATCTAGACACAATTATCCCAGTTCACTCATAATCCTTGCGTTACTACTGCCGTATCACGAATCTAAGATTCAGGAATCTAGAGATGATGATGATGACAGTACAGATGCCGGGTAGAGGTGGCAAGCAGGTACAATTACTACGGGTACCTGCTGTAGGTGGTGTAGGTAAAGGAGGAAAGAGGAAAAGGCAGAAGAATCTACAGATGATGATGGCAGTAAAGATGCGGGGTAGAGGTGGCAAGCAGGTACAGGTACTACGGGTACCTGCTGTGGGTGGTGTAGGTAAAGGAGGAAAGAGGAAAAGGCAGAAGAATCTACAGATGATGATGGCAGTAAAGATGCGGGGTAGAGGTGGCAAGCAGGTACAGGTACTACGGGTACCTGCTGTGGGTGGTGTAGGTGGCAAGGGAGAAAAGAGGAAAAGCTTAGGAATCTGTAGATGAAGATGACAGTACAGGTGCCGGGTAGAGGTGGCAAGCAGGTACAGGTACTACGGGTACCTGCTGTGGGTGGTGTAGGTGGTATACACATTTTTGGCGTCCGGACATATTACCCGCGGAAAGTTAGTTAAGGATTATATATCGCTACGCACATTTTACTCAGATTTCTTATAAGAAATAAAAGCAGCCGCATCCATCCGCGAAAGATGAGCCACATCCATCTATTGCTAGCAGTTTGTACTTCATTTTTCTTCACTACAGGTACCTACGGTCACCGGAGCCGTCCGTAGCATATTGTAATATCTGTACATGTTATTAAAGGGGGCGGCGATACATCAATATGGCTTCGTTGTTCAATTTAAAATTTCTTACAAGAAAAAAGCAGTGGAGGCCAGGAGCAAGTTAAGAAGAAAAGTAGAGGAAAAAAACTAAGCCCGAGGAAAAGGAAGGCATTCAATTTCAATTTCAGTCGTTCGATTTCAATTATACATCCAACTACGGGGCCAGTACCTAGGTACTATGTTTAGTACCTGGGTACTAGGCATGTGTTGCCTAAGCACCAACTCGCCCTCTTAAAGCCTTAGTACTTTTCCGTCAGTGAGGTGGTTCCTTGAGACAATTTCTCGCTCTCCTTAAAGAAATCAGACCTTTGCGGCACGCCACTAGTCAGCAACACTAGTTCAAATAGCGGCAGAATCGACCAATCCCACGGCCAAACGCCACCATACCCGTACGAGTTGGCATGCTCGTTATTGCGGCCGTGGCGTCTTTAGCAGAGACAACTTCACGCGAGTAGCGTCGTGTCAACCCGCAAGACCCTATTGTGGCGGTTAGCCTCTGAAAGCTAAACGCTAGCACAAATCTGTTCTAGTCTGTCTAGCTCTGTGTCGTAAGATTGCAGAATGATGTTGTCGAGAGGCAATTGATGAAAGATGTTTCACTGCTGTACTTGGGCAGTAGATGTTGTAAATGAACAAAGGAATTGTTAAAAGGTTCTGTCACCTCCCTCTACTGCACTGGGCTTAAATAGGTTTCAGCCCAGACTGGTTACGCCTGCAAGCTATGCTTACGTGTCAGGCGTTAGTGCTGTTCAACCGTCGTCATCTGCCTCGAGACGCGGCCTGCCTAGCATTGGGTTTCACGACGCGGCTCCTTCTGCATTGGAGAGCTCGTTCTGGCGCGTCATCTGGCTAGTTAGATTAATTATGCATATCTGTACGTACCGGGAGGTACTGGTCGTACTGTAGCATCAGCACCATTACAATATTGCAGTAGCGACGTACCCACGAGTATACGTCCGTCCTGTGGAAAAGCACGAATTGGAATTCGTAACGAGTACCTATACAATGTCCTGCAATGTACTGTTGCAGGACTGTACTCGTCACACTCGTACCCTCCCCCTCTTGACAGATCAATGAGGTCGCCGCGAGGCAGACCTCCGTGGTTCTTGGCTCCTTTACTGAAGCAATTACTGGGACTCAGGAATGCGCGTTGGGTGAGCGTGCATAAAATCAATGTACGCCTGAGTCTTGGCGAACTTGCGCCATTGGGGCGTCTCCAAGAATTCTTGTAACGCAACTGTTCGATGCACCTCGTTCAACCGGTGCCAGACAGGTGGAATGTCGTCATCACTGAAATGCGTCATGAAGAGCAAATATTTGCCTCGTCGCCCAGGTAGCGACTTGATGCACACAGCAGAGATGTGTGAGATGTCAAACTCCTCGTCGTCTCCTTCAGGGACAGTCACCGGGACAGCTGGCCGTAGCAGAGCGGTAGAGCAGGGTCTTAAGTTGTTAACGTGGAACACAGGATGTAAGCGTACTGTCGCTGGTAGTTTTAATCTGTAACTGTGTTTCCCAATCTGCTCCTCCACTGAAAAAGGACCAAGCTGTCTGTCTCTGAGTTTCCTGTTCGGTTGTCCTCGCAGAAAAAGATTTGCTGTGACGACTGACACCTTGTCTCCCTTAGCGAAGTGTGGCGCTGTAGACGGTTCTGTGCGCGCTTGCATCTCGTTCTTGTGTAGCTGTAACACTGAGCGTACCAGAGTGTGCACTTCCTGTAACAATCTCAACCGTTCGGTTGCGTCTTGCGAAAAGGGAATCGATGGTCGCATGCTGAAGAGCAGGTCAGGAGGCTCCTCAGGAGAAAAACCAAAGTTAGCCTCGAACGGCGTGTGCTCAATTCCAAGTGCACGCGAAGCGTTGTACGCAAACTCCACTTGTGGTAGAAGTGTCGACAAGTCAGAGCCATCATAGCAACAGAAGCAACGAAGAAGCTGCTGAAACGTGCTGTTCACGCGCTCTGTTAGTCCGTCTGTTTCTGGGTGTCGGCTGGTAGACATGTTTAGTCGCGTTCCAAGGCGTCTCCACAATGTCTGCCAGAAGGCACTGACAAATTTCGGGTCGCGGTCACTGATCAGCACTCGGGGCAGTCCATGTAAACGGTAGACTCCCTGTAAAAACAAAGTTGCAGTTTCTTCGGCAGTAATCGACTCTGTGCATGGCAGAAAATGGGCCATTCGAGTTAGATGGTCTACTACAATCAGCACACTGTTAAAGCCATTGCTCTCAGGCAAGTGTGTCAGGTAGTCAAGACCAACTGTGTGCCACGGTCTGGGTGGAACAGGTAATGGGTAAAGAGTCGCAGCCATCTGCGGTCGAATCTTCGCTCGTCGGCACACGACGCAGCGTTCACAAAAATCTTTCACATCTTGGCGGATTCGTTTCCACCAGAATCTGTCGAGTGCTTTAGCAAGAGTGCTAGCAACTCCTCTGTGACCGGCTGACGAACTTTCGTGCAGCTCTGCGATCAATCTCAGTCGGAGCTCAGAGTTCTGTGGAATACAGAGGCGATTGAGACGCCAAAAGTACCCGTCTCTGGCTTCTATCCGGCTGTCTCTTGTCCACTCACCATCGTCCCCATAAAACGAATCTCGTGAGAACCCCTCGCGAATGAGATCAGCGAACTCAGGGCTCAGCTGCAACGCGTCAACAGTCAGTGAATTTAACTGTGCGTCTTCAAACAGCAGCTGGGACTTCCGTCGTAATTCTCGATCTGACGGAACCTCGCCATCCCAAAATAAGGGTACTGTGGCCTGAGGTACGAAGTCTGGTCGCCGGCTTAACGGGTCAGCTTCGTTCAGAGCTCCCTTGCGATATGCAAGTGTCATCGAGCCCACAAACGGTTGCAAATCCCGCAGGTATCTTGCTTGCCGCTTGTTCAGCCTGTTGTTCGGTTGCCTGAGCAGGTGCCGCAGTGTGTCGTGGTCTGTTACGACAAGGAACTTAGAACAGCCTTCAAGATAGCACCTCCAATGCTTGACAGCTTCGCATACGGCCAAAGCTTCTAAGTCGTACGCAGAGTAAGTGTTACCACGCTCAGCTGGATTCAGCTTACGCGCCCAGTAAGAGACTGGTTGAAGACCGCCTCCTTGGTCTTGCAACAGGACTGCTGCAATCCCCACTGTTGAAGCATCTGTAGCTACGGTGAACGTCGCGTCCGAGCCGACCTCCGGAAGGATCAGGCATGGCGCGGAAATGAGCCGTAACTTGAGAGTCTCGAAGGCTTCCAAACAGGCAGGCGTCAGCGTAACCTTCTGTGGCTGGGACTTCCGCAGTAAGTCCGTCAATGGAGCCGTAAGGTCGCTAAAATGGTGTATGAATCTCGCATAGAAGTTGCAGAACTGTACGAAACTGCGAACCTCCTTCTGCGTCTTGGGCACTGGCCAGTCTGCAACGGCCTCGACTTTCTTTGTGGAAACCGAAATTTTTCCGGCTGACACAGTGTAGCCCAGATACTCCATTTCTTGCAATCCGAAGAAGCATTTCTTAAGGCGCAATTTCAGCCCTTCCTCCTTGAATCGCTGTAGCACTAGACGCAGGTGCTCCAGGTGCTCTTCCAGAGTTCGACTGTAAATACAGACGTCATCCAGGTAGACTGTCACGAACTTATGTAAAAAGTCGCGAAGTATGTCGTTCATCATCCTCTGAAATGTAGCTGGTGCATTACACAGCCCAAACGGCATGGCGACCCATTCCATTAAGCCATCAGGGGTCTGAAAAGCCGTCTTGTGAACGTCCTGATCACGCACTCGAACTTGCCAGAATCCAGAAGCGAGGTCGAGGTGTGTGTAAAAGTTCGCGTCCTTAAGTTCGTCCAGTGTGTCGTCCACACGCGGTAGCGGGTAAGCATCTTTACGCGTAACCTCGTTAAGACCGCGGTAGTCAATGCACAGTCGTAGCGAGCCATCCGCTTTCCGCACAAAAAGAATTGGCGAGCCGAATTCACTGTAACTGGGGCGTATCAACCCAGCTTCCACTGCGTCTTTAAGCTGTCGATTAAGCTCAGCGCGCTCTGCGGGTGACAATCTGTTCAGACGTTGACGTCGCATCGGGCCAATTGTTTCAATGGGATGATCCCACTGTCGGCTTACAGGTGGAGAGTCGACAGGTCGCAGTAACTCCGGGAAGTCATCAAAGAGTAAAGACCGGAAGTTATCACGTTGTTCTGCTGTTAGTTCCTCTCCAGTGTGAAAGTCTGTCGTTTGTTCAGCGACTGACGTAAGTTCAATGACGTAAAAATCAGCATGACGTCCTCTGCTGCGGCGCGTCTTGCGCATAAGCTTCTGAACTTTCGTAGACGACAGGAGTAGACACTCAGGGCGTCGTTCCTCGAGTGTAGTCTCCACAGCAGTGCCGTCCATTAGTGTAAAAATTCTGGTTGTACCAAATTGTAAAGAGGCCTGTTCGTCATCAAGCCATGGTAAACCCAGGATTAAATCAGCTGTGCGTAAATCACGTAAGACATAAAAAGTCCGGTGAAACTCGTGTCGAGCCAGCTCAAAAGTGACGTCGCAGACTGTCGTAGAAGTCACTCGTTGTCCATTAGCGAGTCGAACTGGGGTTTTACTGGCAGACTTCCGAGTCTGTAAAGCAAAGCGTCGTACAAAGTCCTCTGACACAAAATCAAGTGTCGCAGCACAGTCCACCAATCCAGAAATGTGGTGTCCGCCATCAGGAGTTTTCACAGTCAGCTCAGTTCGAATTAACGGGCGAGCTTCCGTGAGGTCAGTCAGTAGGGCTGTAGCTGTCGAAGAAAATTGTCGCAGCGTAGCGATGGACTGTTCCGAGTCGTCTGTTGGTACAGGTACCGAGTCGGGTTGATCAGGTGCTGTAGGTTCTGGTGAGTCGTTAAACGCACAATCTGCGTCGACTAACCACAGCTGTACAGGCCAAGGGGCTGGAGCAACCACCTCCTGTTGCGCTGGATTCTCCAGTGACTGACGTGTAAAAAGCTGTGTCCTTGCTGGGAATTCTTGATAGAGTTTCCAGTGCTTAGTCACCTGAGTAAATTTCGCCCACTTCGGTAGTACAAATACAGCCATCGTAGATGTCGGAGATGTTCGACGACAATCCTCAAAATGCTGCGCAATCTGCTCAGCTAACTCCCAGGGTGGGTTGATGAACACCCTCTCTCCTGTCAAGTCTCTGTCTAGAATCGAGTCACTCGGCGAACAGTGAGGTAAGTCACCGTGCGAGTTAAGACCTTCATCATCAGCACATCCTTCCAACGTGAAGTTGAATCGTGCATGCAGAGGGTCAAAGACTGAGTCAACCAGTTTCCAATCAACTGAACGTCTGGTTACAGGTTTACGACTCTGTCTCTGCTTAGTCTGACGACGACGACCTGCTACTTGCGTTACAGGTGTCGCAACTGTAGTCGATGGAGATGCCGAAGGTTTATCGACGACCTCTGTCGCTAGCAGTGTCTCAGAATGAACAGTAGATGTAGCCGGCTGCTCCAGTTCATTTGTAGAACAGCCTTGCCACCATCATTGCTTCTTAGGTTGCATTGGTGCCTTGCCTTTGAACTCCGGGCATTGGAACAAACGGTGTCCCTTCTTGTGGCACTTGAAGCAAAGTCCTTCGTCCATGTGTCGCTTACGCTCCTCAGCTGTCATTGCATTTGCGATTGAATTAAAATCTTCGCGACCGGATGGTTGACCACGTCCACCATTGTTGCCACCACGACCACCATTGTTACCACCTCCACGTCCACGTCCGCGGCCTCGTCCTCGGCCACCCTTGTTACGTTTCCAGACGTTAGAGGCTTCCTCAAAAGGGTCTTCAAGGTTGCGCTTGCGAGAGGATTGGGTAGATGGTCCAGCAGCAGACCTTGCAATGCCTAATTCCGGCGAGTCTGTCACGACGTCATTCAGAAAGTTTTGTAGCTCCGCGAGCGTAATCTGGTAACCTAGTTGCGCTCGGTGTGATCTAGCCAGTCTCTGGAGGTCCACGTTTGCAAGACCAGTAATGAAGCGTACACACTGTACCTCCGCTGTCAGGTCTTGACGAGAACGGCGTAAGTAGTCGTTGTACTTCTTAGTAAAAAGCGCGTAACTCATCGTGTTGCTCTGTGTAAAACTTAGCAAAGCTTTAATTGCGTCATCCTGAATGTTCGGAAGAAACGTAGACTTGCGTATCTCCGCAACAAGCTCGTTGTACGTAGATGGAATTGGAGGACGATTTTTCCGGTTCAACCACCATCCACCAAGGAGTCCAGAAAACTGTGAAGTAACCCAGAACACTGCATCGTACGAGTCAGCTTCAATCCCAAGCATTACAAAACGCTGAGGCTGAGCTTCGAGCCAATCCTCCAGTACAGGTGGGTCTTGACCATTCTGGTACGGTGAAGTAATGGCAGCCTTACGCTGAGTCTCCGTAAGAGTCACTGATAGTCCTGCCAAGTTGTGGGTAGGCATCGGCTTTCCCACTCGTAAATCTGTAGGTCCCACTCCAGTCAGTCGGTTAATGTGTCCAAGAATCAGTAGCCAGACAGAACCAGAGTCGACCGTCGTAAACCGGGGGTACATGTGGAGCTGTCTCGGGATAGACGTGTCTTCATGCATGACTGGAACATGTTGTGTCATTGCTCGATAAAAAGATTCCCAATGAGTCACGTAACCAAAGTGAAGTAAATCACTCTTGTGCTTCTCAGCACGAAGTAACCCAGTCTGTGCAGGCGTAAGTGTCAGACCGTCAGTGTTGATGGTTTCCGGGACGACGTAAGTGCCATCCGGATTAACTGTCGATTGTTCCAAAACAACCTGCTCGACCTGAGCAGGTGTACGTAAGTTGCTCGTAGCAAACAGGACAGGAATAGACGCAGAGTACACGGAAACAAGCTGTCGTCCTTGAGGTAGCGTAACGTTCACAGGTTCACCACTCAACAGCGTCAAATCATCCGGTGTCAAAACAAGACCGGTCTCCTCGTGTAATTCGCGAATAGCAGCGTCGACAGGCTCTTCGTTGGGTAAGACAGAGCCAGCAGGGAACCAAGTTCTACCAGTACGAGGCTCACGCTGAAACACCAACTTCAAATCCGACCGTTTAGTTCCTCCAACGTGAATTACCAACACCACGTAATGACCAGGTCCAAGAGAAGCCATCTCAACTCAATCAAACAACGTCGAGCAGTTCAATAAGCGAACGAAAGCGTGCGTCGACCAAAGAGCTCCGAAACCAGTGTGGCGGTTAGCCTCTGAAAGCTAAACGCTAGCACAAATCTGTTCTAGTCTGTCTAGCTCTGTGTCGTAAGATTGCAGAATGATGTTGTCGAGAGGCAATTGATGAAAGATGTTTCACTGCTGTACTTGGGCAGTAGATGTTGTAAATGAACAAAGGAATTGTTAAAAGGTTCTGTCACCTCCCTCTACTGCACTGGGCTTAAATAGGTTTCAGCCCAGACTGGTTACGCCTGCAAGCTATGCTTACGTGTCAGGCGTTAGTGCTGTTCAACCGTCGTCATCTGCCTCGAGACGCGGCCTGCCTAGCATTGGGTTTCACGACGCGGCTCCTTCTGCATTGGAGAGCTCGTTCTGGCGCGTCATCTGGCTAGTTAGATTAATTATGCATATCTGTACGTACCGGGAGGTACTGGTCGTACTGTAGCATCAGCACCATTACAATATTGCAGTAGCGACGTACCCACGAGTATACGTCCGTCCTGTGGAAAAGCACGAATTGGAATTCGTAACGAGTACCTGTACAATGTCCTGCAATGTACTGTTGCAGGACTGTACTCGTCACACTATCGAGGGCGTTGTTGTTGAGAAAGTGGTCATAGGACGCGCCGGGGGGTAGATACGAACTGATTTTAAACAAAGCGACGCTGCAATGCCCGAAAACGTGAGCACAAAAGCGACAAACCTGGCAAGCTAAGGGGTACCAACCACTCTAACCCCAAGCTAGGCCTATGCTTGCATTGCTAGTGGCCATAGGAACACTGCTACGGTCGGGAAGACTCGTCTTTTGGACGACGCGAGCCCTAATTGCGGCGGTGTTGCGCCCGATGACTACGGGGTCGGGAACGTCGACACAATCGACTTGTGGAGCAGTGAAGCAGGAAACCGACACCAAGTGCAACTATAAAAAATACTTACATCCGTTCTTAAAAGATGGAAGTAAAAAAGTCGGTATATCGCTAGACTTGTCTTCCTCACACAAATTTCATCACTATCTTGCCCACAAATTACCTTGATGGGCGCATGTTTGACGCCAACCATGTGGTCACCAACGTTTGTAAACATTAAGCTTTCGACCTCCCCAAACCAAACATCCTTGGTTAGCCGCTTGACACTCATACATGTAAAATGTTAAACACTACTTTCTGAATAGAAATGGGAAAGAGCAAGAGCTCTTTACGAGACGATAAATTTAAAAAGTTCAAACTCGTGTCTAGCTAGAGCTTTGTTTTTTACACGCACAGCGCACCACTATTGCCGATGCATGGGTGAGAAAAAGGGGGGGGGACAATGCATGCCGGAGTTGTTCCATGACGGCAATTATCTCATACATGTTACTGAAATAGGGTGCGTTTACCATGCTCTCTCAGGGACGTATTTAATATAACGTGAAAGCGGTTGCTATGCACATCACTCACGGTGCATTAGTAGGGCCGCGGAAACGACAAAACCTCAACAAGTTGCCGCACCAGCGGTTGAGGCCGAACCTTTCATATCCCATGTAACCTTCCGGTTCAAGAGTAAGCCTCCGCATCAAGCATCGATGTATTCATGGGATCATTATGCGTCTGCCGCATCATCCGCATCAATGCGTCCATGAATTACTGCCCAATTAAATCAATGCGTCCGCGAATTAGTGCCCAATTTAATCAATGTATCCACGAATTAATGCCCCATTTAATCAATGCGTCCATGAATTAGTACCCCATTTAATTAATGCATCCATGAATTAGTGTCCCATTTAATCAATGCGTCCATGAATTAGTGCCCCATTTAATCAATGCGTCCATGAATAAGTGCCACATACAATCAATGCACAACGAATTACCTCTACATTTACGGAACATATCGCCCGCATCGATGCATCTTGTATTTTATAGTTTTATGGTATTGCCACGCTATATTTGTTTCCAAATACGACCATGTACATGTACGTGGTACGGAGACGGCTATGAGGAAATGAAATGGACGACGACATTTTTAAAATATTGACTCCTGCCGTACGGGTAGCTGTCACGCACATAGTGACATCTAGGACACGTATTTACCGCCAAAATCGACGATAAGGAATGGGAGTTGCCTCGACAAACGTGATCTGTGGTCGACAAGCGTTGCCGTAACGTACGCCATATCCATCAGAGAATGTGGACTCTGAAATGTATTGCAAACTGATGCTTGCGCAGTGCGATGTGAGCCGATTTCAAATTGACGGTCGATATTGAATGATAGTTGATTCAAGATTGTTTGCGTGTCATCCCCGACTCCCAAAATTCGTCCGCAAAATGTACTAGCCTCGCCAAATTTATCATAATAAAGGCAAATGAACAACCATCCGTGCAGCAAACCATTATCACCCCGCGCCCCCCCCCCCCCCCCCCCCCCCCGCCAGCAGTCCCTACCGGTCGTACCGCGGTTTGAAAAAGCTGCGATGTCTGTGCTTTGGCATTGCCGCCACCGACATGAATTGCCTTCACAACGATCAATGAAACTCCAAGCCGGACCCGAAGACATGGTGCGCACCCCTATTAACGGCCACCTCGATGCGCACGCTACTAAGGCCTCCTACGTTTTTGAAGTTATGATGTCTGAGGTTTTCCGTTTGGGGGGCCCGCAGTACGAAATAAGAAGGGAAGGTCTACCCATCGGGAACGGTACACTCGAGGATGCTCCCCACATGCAAGATGCGGCGAGCCAAGCCGCCATACAAGCCCAACAGAATTGATACTACTAAGTGGACGAGCTCGGAAATATGGAAGATTTTGAGATGGAGCGTGCGATCATGCTACCAATGCTGCTCCGCAGCCGTTGACTACCCTTCCTAAGTCCAACGCTCCAGTCGGTGACGGCGGGTTGCTATCCGGCGCTCCCATCATCGTTAACGCGTACGCGGGCGAGATAAAAGAGGTGAAGCTAGCCCGTATTCCACATGTTTTATCCCATTTTAAACATAATTATTAGACGGGTAAAGGAGCAAGGGTCGCAGAGTGATAGTATTGCCACCATAACTTGTTGGCTGCAACACCACCAACCTAATGTACCGTCGTCTTTGACTACTTAGCCCACGACGCTTAAAAATTGCGGTGGGCGGCCACGTTCTCTGTTCCTTTCCGCGTTTTGCAAATCCTTTCCATCGTCTTATTGTATGTATTCGCCGTCTATCCGACGTTCCGTGTCGTTTAATATTACACCCTCGTCCCCGTATACGTCTTGTCGCGTCGTGTGCGCCCGTCGACAATATCTGCCTGCTGCTTTTCTGTATTTGGTTGCGTAGGAGGGAAATCTGACAAGCGTCAAGCATGTCGCTAAGGTCGACACCTCGTATTAATCCACAGCTCGCTGGGCATCGCAACCGACTTAACCATATGTGTACGAAGTGGGTGGCGAAGGCGAGTAGGAAACTTTCTCTACCCGAAAGGGACACACCTCATATGTCCTATGTCGCTGCACGTACCGTTAGCGGAGGCCGTTACTCATGGGGTGCCATAGTATAAAGGATGTGCATGCGTTGGCTATCGAATCACTGACTGTTATTATGACGACTTGTTTAGTCCCGCCATGAATCTGTTTCCGGAACATTTTTGTCATTTAAACCATTTCTCATCATGTGCAGGACTCTATTGCCTTCAATAAGAAGGAATTTTGTGTCGGGCCCTGTATAGCAGCCGATAGTTGGGGAGAAACCAGCCCACTGGTAGGCGTGATGGGTTATTGGGTTGATAATTGTTTTGTGCTACATGAAAAACTGCTGATGAGCCTTCAGCGAGGTAAGGCCGCACAGAAATCGTTTCTTTTTATTTAGTGCGGATGTAAATTATGCACATGCTGATAATACAAGTAGCTGATAATCTTGCGCTCGCCCTTATTGATGGACAGATCAAAAGGACATTTATGCGCAGCTTTGGTATGCATTTTGTGTGACGTCTATATTTTGCAACATGTACACACACACACACACACACACACACACACACACACATTCAATTCTGATCGGATGTATTCGAAAGACATCACATTACCACCAACCATGACAGCCACATCCTCACCACCTCTTGGCCATCCAATACATCAATTACGCTCAACCAACTGATGTAAATTACTGACACCGCATCCATTTTGAAATGAGATTGCAACGCAGAGGACGAGGCTCACGTGAACAAGTGTCTACGAAGGGTTCTCAAGAGGCGTCTCATAGTGTTTCAGATTTTAGCATAGAAGGTGTATTAGACTATTAGGGCAATTAATAGAGGTTGTAAGCGAATGTGTCGTGGTTTGCCGCACTACAATATTCGGGTCGCACAATGTTGTGGCGGTTAGCCTCTGAAAGCTAAACGCTAGCACAAATCTGTTCTAGTCTGTCTAGTTCTGTTGTTGCAAGATGGCAATTGATGTTGTCGAGAGGCAATTGATGAGAGATGTTTCACTGCTGTACTTAGGCAGTAGATGTTGTAAGTGAACAAAGGAATTGTTAAAAGGTTCTGCCACCTCCCTCTACTGCACTGGGCTTAAATAGGTTTCAGCCCAGACTAGTTACGCCTGCAAGCTTAGCTTACGTGTGAGGCGTTAGTGCTGTTCAACCGTCGTCATCTGTCCTCGAGACGCGGCCTGCCTAGCATTGGGTTTCACGACGCGGCTCCTTCTGCATCGAAGAGCTCGTTCTGGCGCGTCATCTGGCTAGTTAGATTATTTATGCATATCTGTACGTACCGGGAGGTACTGGTCGTACTGTAGCATCAGCACCATTACAATATTGCAGTAGCGACGTACCCACGAGTATACGTCCGTCCTGTGGAAAAGCACGAATTGGAATCCGTAACGAGTACATGTACAATGTCCTGCAATGTACTGTTGCATGACTGTACTCGTCACACTCGTACCCTCCCCCTCTTGACATATCAATGAGGCCGCCGCGAGGCAGACCTCCGTGGTTCTTGGCTCCTTTACTGAAGCAGTTACTGGGACTCAGGAACGCGCGCTGGGTGAGCGTGCATGAAGTCAGTGTACGCCTGAGTCTTGGCAAACTTGTGCCATTGGGGCGTCTCCAAGAATTCTTGTAACGCAATTGTTCGATGTACCTCGTTCAAACGGTGCCAGACAGGTGGAATGTCGTCATCGCAGAAGTGCGTCATGAAGAGCAGATATTTGCCTCGTCGTCCAGGTAGCGACTTGATGCACACAGCAGAGATGTGTGAGACGTCGAACTCCTCGTCATCTCCTTCAGGTACAGTCACCGGGACAGCTGGTCGTAGCGGAGCGGTAGAGCAGGGTCTCAAGTTGTTAACATGGAACACAGGATATAAGCGTACTGTCGCTGGTAGTTTTAATCTGTAACTGTGTTTCCCAATCTGCTCCTCCACTGAAAAAGGTCCAAGCTGTCTGTCTCTGAGTTTCCGGTTTGGTTGTCCTCGTAGAAAAAGGTTTGCTGTGACGACTGACACCTTGTCTCCCTTAGCGAAGTATGGCGCTGTAGACGGTTCTGTGCGCGCCTGCATTTCGTCTTTGTGTAGCTGTAACACTGAGCGTACCAGGGTATGTACTTCCTGTAACAATCTCAACCGTTCTGTTGCGTCTTGCGAAATTGGAATCGACGGTCGCATGCTGAAGAGCAGGTCAGGAGGCTCCTCAGGAGAGAATCCAAAGTTAGCCTCGAACGGTGTGTGCTCAATTCCAAGTGCACGCGAAGCGTTGTACGCAAACTCTACTTGCGGTAGAAGTGACGACCAATCAGAGCCATCATAGCAACAGAAGCAACGAAGAAGCTGCTGAAATGTGCTGTTTACGCGCTCTGTCAAGCCGTCTGTTTCTGGGTGTCGGCTGGTAGAGATGTTCAGACGCGTTCCAAGGCGTCTCCAGAGTGTCTGCCAGAAAGCGCTGACAAACTTCGGGTCGCGGTCACTGATCAGCACACGGGGCAGTCCATGTAAGCGGTAGACTCCCTGTAAAAACAAAGTTGCAGTTTCTTCGGCAGTAATCGACTCTGTGCATGGCAGAAAATGGGCCATTCGTGTTAGATGGTCTACTACAATCGACACACTGTTAAAGCCATTGCTCTCAGGCAAGTGTGTAAGGTAGTCAAGACCAACTGTGTGCCACGGTCTGGGTGGAACAGGTAAGGGGTCAAGAGTCGCAGCCATCTGCGGTCGAATCTTTGCTCGTCGACACACGACGCAGCGTTCACAAAAATCTTTCACATCTTGGCGAATTCGTTTCCACCATAATCTGTCGAGTGCTTTAGCAAGAGTGCTAGCAACTCCTCTGTGACCAGCTGACGAACTTTCGTGCAGCTCTGTGATCAATCTCAGTCGGAGCTCAGAGTTCTGTGGAATACAAAGGCGATTGAGACGCCAAAAGTACCCGTCTCTGGCTTCTATCCGGCTGTCTCTTGTCCACTCACCATCGTCCCCATAAAACGAATCTTGTGAGAACCCCTCGCGAATGAGATCAGCGAACTCAGGGCTCAGCTGCAGCGCGTTAACAGTCAGTAAATTTAACTGTGCGTCTTCAAACAGCAGCTGGGACTTCCGTCGTAATTCTCGATCTGACGGAACCTCACCATCCCAAAATAAGGGTACTGTGGCCTGAGGTACGAAGTCTGGACGCCGGCTCAACGGGTCAGCTTCGTTCAGAGCTCCCTTGCGATATGCAAGTGTCATCGAGCCCACAAACGGTTGCAAATCCCGCAGGTATCTTGCTTGCCGCTTGTTCAACCTATTGTTCGGTTGCCTGAGCAGATGCCGCAGTGTGTCGTGGTCTGTTACGACAAGGAACTTAGAACAGCCTTCAAGATAGCACCTCCAATGCTTGACAGCTTCGCATACGGCCAAAGCTTCTAAGTCGTACGCAGAGTAAGTGTTACCACGCTCAGCTGGATTCAGCTTGCGCGCCCAGTAAGAGACTGGTTGAAGACCGCCTCCTTGGTCTTGCAACATGACTGCTGCAATCCCCACTGTTGAAGCATCTGTAGCTACGGTGAACGTCGCGTCCGAGCCGACCTCCGGAAGGATCAGGCATGGCGCGGAAATGAGCCGTAACTTGAGAGTCTCGAAGGCTTCCAAACAGGCAGGCATCAGCGTAACCTTCTGTGGCTGGGACTTCCGCAGTAAGTCCGTCAATGGAGCCGTAAGGTCGCTAAAATGGTGTATAAATCTTGCATAGAAGTTGCAGAACTGTACGAAACTGCGAACCTCCTTCTGCGTCTTGGGCACTGGCCAGTCTGCAACGGCCTCGACTTTCTTTGTGGAAACCGAAATTTTACCGGCTGACACAGTGTAGCCCAGGTACTCCATTTCTTGCAATCCGAAAAAGCATTTCTTAAGGCGTAATCTCAGCCCTTCCTCCTTAAATCGTTGTAGCACTAGACGTAGGTGCTCCAGGTGCTCTTCCAGAGTTCGACTGTAGATACAGACGTCATCCAGGTAGACTGTCACGAACTTATGTAAAAAGTCGCGAAGAATGTCGTTCATCATCCTCTGAAATGTAGCTGGTGCGTTGCACAGCCCAAACGGCATGGCGACCCATTCCATTAAGCCATCAGGGGTCTGAAAAGCCGTCTTGTGAACGTCCTGATCACGCACTCGAACTTGCCAGAATCCAGAAGCGAGGTCGAGGTGTGTGTAAAAATTCGCATCCTTAAGTTCGTCCAGTGTGTCGTCCACTCTCGGAAGTGGGTAGGTGTCTTTACGCGTAACTTCATTAAGGCCACGGTAGTCAATGCACAGACGTAGCGAGCCATCAGCTTTTCGCACAAAAAGAATTGGCGAGCCGAACTCACTGTAGCTGGGACGGACAAGACCAACTTCTACTGCGTCTTTAAGCTGTCGATTAAGCTCAGCGCGTTCTGCTGGCGACAGTCGGTTCAGACGTTGACGTCGCATCGGGCCAGTAGTGTCAATGGGGTGATCCCACTGTCGGCTTACTGGTGGAGAGTCGACAGGTTGCAGTAACTCCGGGAAGTCTTCAAAAAGTAACGACCGGAAGTCGTCACGTTGTTCTGCAGTTAGCTCCTCTCCAGTGTGGAAATCTGTCTGTTGTTCAGATGCTGACGTAAGTTCAATTACGTAAAAATCAGCATGACGTCCTCTGCTGCGGCGCGTCTTGCGCATAAGCTTCTGAACTTTCGTAGACGACAGAAGTAGACACTCAGGGCGTCGTTCCTCAAGTGTAGTCTCCACTGCTGTGCCGTCCATTAGTGTAAAAATTCTGGTTGTACCAAATTGTAAAGAGGCCTGTTCGTCATCAAGCCATGGTTAACCCAGGATTAAATCAGCTGTGCGTAAATCACGTAGAACGTAAAAAGTCCGTTGAAATTCGTGTCGAGCCAGCTCAAAAGTGACGTCACAAACTGTCGTAGAAGTCACTCGTTGTCCGTTAGCGAGTCGAACTGGAGTTTTACTCGCAGACTTCCGAGTCTGTAAAGCAAAGCGTCGTACAAAGTCCTCTGACACAAAATCAAGTGTCGCAGCGCAGTCCACTAATCCAGAAATTTGGTGTCTGCCATCAAGAGTTTTCACAGTCAGCTCAGTTCGAATTAACGGGCGAGCTTCCGTGAGGTCAGTCAGTAGAGCTGTAGCTGGCGAAGAAAATTGTTGCAGCGTAGCGATGGACTGTTCCGAGTTGTCTGGTGGTACAGGTACCGAGTCGGGCTGATCGGGTGCTGTAGGTTCTGATGTGTCGTTAAACGCACAATCTGCGTCGACTAACCACAGCTGAACAGGCCAAGGGGCTGGAGCAACCACCTCCTGTTGTGCTGGGTTCTCTAGTGACTGACGAGTAAAAAGCTGTGTTCTCGCTGGGAATTCTTGGTAGAGTTTCCAGTGCTTAGTCACTTGAGTAAATTTCGCCCACTTCGGTAGTACAAACACAGCCATCATAGATGTCGGAGATGTTCGACGACAATTTTCAAAATGCTGCGCAATCTGGTCAGCTAACTCCCAGGGTGGGTTGATGAACACCCGTTCTCCTGACAAATCTCTGTCTAGAATCGAGTCACTCGGCGAACAGTGAGGTAAGTCACCGTGCGAGTTCAGACCTTCATCATCAGCACATCCCTCCAAAGTGAAGTTGAATTGTGCATGCAGAGGGTCAAAGACTGAGTCAACCAGTTTCCAATCAACTGAACGTCTGGTTACAAGTTTACGACTCTGTCTCTGCTTAGTCTGACGACGACGTCCTGCTACATGCGTTACATGTGTCGCAACTGTAGTCGATGGAGATGCCGAAGGTGTTTCGACGACCTCTGTCGCAAACAGTGTCTCAGAATGAACAGTAGATGTAGCCGGCTGCTCCAGTTCATTTGTAGAACAGCCTTGCCACCATCATTGCTTCTTAGGTTCCATTGGTGCCTTGCCCTTGAACTCAGGACATTGGAACAAACGGTGTCCCTTCTTGTGGCACTTGAAGCAGAGTCCCTCGTCCATGTGTCGTTTACGCTCCTCAGCTGTCATCGCGCTTGCGAGTGTGTTAAAATCTTCACGGCCAGATGTCTGACCACGTCCACCATTGTTGCCACCACGACCACCACGTCCGCGGCCACGACCACGGCCACTCTTATTACGTTTCCAGACGTTAGCGGCTTCCTCGAGAGGGTCCTCAAAGTTGCGTTTACGTGTAGGCTGGGCAGATGGTCCAGCAGTAGACCTCGTATTGCTGAGTTTCGGCGAGTCTGTCACGACATCATTCAAAAAGTTTTGTAGCTCCACCAGAGTAGTCTGGTATCCCATCCGAGCTCGGTGTGACTTGGCAAGATACTTGAGCTCCTCATTCGCCAGGCCATTAATGAAGCGTACACACTGTACTTCAGCTGTCAGGTGTTGACGAGACCGACGTAAGTAGTCGTTATACTGCTTAGAGTAGACCGCGTAACTCATCGTGTTGCTCTGCGTAAAGCTTAGCAAAGCGTTAATTGCGTCGTCCTTGATGTTCGGAAGAAACATTGATTTGCGTAACTCCGTAAGAAGTTCGTCGTACGTAGATGGAATTGGGGGCTGATTTTTCCGGTTCAACCACCACCCTCCCAGGTGTCCAGAAAACTGTGAAGTAACCCAGAACACTGCGTTGTACGAGTCAGCCGTAATTCCAAGCATAACAAAACGCTGAGGCTGTGCTTCGAGCCAATCCTCCAATACATGAGACACTCGACCATCCTGGTACGGTGAAGTAATAGCAGCCTTACGCTGAGTCTCCGTGAGGGTCACAGATAGTCCAGCCAAGTTGTGGGTAGGCATTGGCATTCCCACTCGTAAATCCGTAGGTCCTTCACCAGTTAGTCGATTAATGTGTCTTCGAATCAGAAGCCATACATAACCAGAGTCGACCGTCGTAAACCGGGGGTACATGTGGAACTGTCTCGGGATTGACGTGTCGTCTTGCATGACTGGAACATGCTGTGTGATTGCTCGATAAAAAGATTCCCACTGAGTCACGTAACCAAAGTGAAGTAATTCACTCTTGTGCTTCTCAGCACGAAGTAACCCCTTCTGTGAGGGCGTAAGTGTCAGACCGTCAATGTTGATGGTTTCCGGGACGACGTAAGTACCATCCGGATTAACTGTCGACTATGCTAAAACAACCTGCTCGACCTGAGCAGGTGTTCGTAAGTAATTCGTAGCAAACAGGACAGGAATCGACGCCGAGTACACGTAGACAAGCTGTCGTCCTTGAGGTAGTGCAACGTTAACAGGTTCACCACTCAATAGCGTCGAATCATCCGGTGTCAAAACAAGACCGGTCTCCTCGTGTAATTCGCGAATAGCAACGTCGACAGGCTCTTCGTTAGGTAAGACAGAGCCAGCATGAAACCAAGTTTTACCAGAACGAGGCTCACGCTGTAACACCAACTTTAAGTCCGACGGTTTAGTTCCTCTAACGCGAATTACCAAAACCACGTAATGTCCGGGTCCTAAAGAAGCCATCTCAACTTAATCAAACAACGTCGAGCAGATCAACGAGCAACGAAAGCGTGCGTCGACCACTGAGCTCCGAAACCAGTGTGGCGGTTAGCCTCTGAAAGCTAAACGCTAGCACAAATCTGTTCTAGTCTGTCTAGTTCTGTTGTTGCAAGATGGCAATTGGTGTTGTCGAGAGGCAATTGATGAGAGATGTTTCACTGCTGTACTTAGGCAGTAGATGTTGTAAGTGAACAAAGGAATTGTTAAAAGGTTCTGCCACCTCCCTCTACTGCACTGGGCTTAAATAGGTTTCAGCCCAGACTAGTTACGCCTGCAAGCTTAGCTTACGTGTGAGGCGTTAGTGCTGTTCAACTGTCGTCATCTGTCCTCGAGACGCGGCCTGCCTAGCATTGGGTTTCACGACGCGGCTCCTTCTGCATCGAAGAGCTCGTTCTGGCGCGTCATCTGGCTAGTTAGATTAATTATGCATATCTGTACGTACCGGGAGGTACTGGTCGTACTGTAGCATCAGCACCATTACAATATTGCAGTAGCGACGTACCCACGAGTATACGTCCGTCCTGTGGAAAAGCACGAATTGGAATCCGTAACGAGTACATGTACAATGTCCTGCAATGTACTGTTGCAGGACTGTACTCGTCACAATGTGCACAATTTCATATTACATTTTAGAACATGTACATGCATTTCTGAATATACACGTGCATCCTTATATAATTATCCATACCTCTATCTTTATGGCACGTACACTCCGCACACACTTATTGTCTCTTTTGCAAACAAAATAATCTGGTATATATTCCCGATGACCCCAATTGAGCGGCTAGTCGGCGGGTCACTCCGTTGCAGCCAAGACAACATGGAGAGGGTTAAACTCACCACCTGGAGAGGGTTATACTCGTGGGCGGGTCAGTCTAGGCGGCCGTTGTCAAGAGGGTGAGGGAACAAAAAAATTGTCAAAACTTTAACAAAGTTGTATGGGACGTCCCATACAATATTTGACTCACTTCAACTTTCTAGACCAACTCATGTAATTGAAAAAATTTACCCATAATTAAAATTTTGCCAACATACCGATGCGCAAGATGCATCAATGCATTCGCCCCGCATCACATGCATCGATGCGTCCATGAATTAGTGCCCAATTTAAACAATGTATCCACAAATTAATGCCCCATTTAATCAATGCATCCATGAATTAGTGCCCCATTTAATCAATGCGTCCATGAATTGGTACCACATTTAATCAATGCATACATGAATTAGTGCCCCATTAAATCAATGCGTCCATGAATTAGTGCCCCATTTAATCATTGCGTCCATGAATTAGTACCCTATATAATCAACGCGTCCATGAATTAGCAGTTGAATTAAAATTTTGATGCATCATTTCTTAATGCATTGCAGTTGATGCTTGATCTTTAATTTTTTAGGCGATGCGGAGGCTTATTCAAGAGGTGTGTGAGATGCTTTATTGATTTCTCTATCAACATTGCGACGGAAAGCAGCTTTGAGCGTAATACTTATGAAAAGTAAGGGGCGGCATACGCATGATCATGAGGAAACCCCGTAAAACACATTAACGCCGATGAGAAGGTCACGCGAGAGGTACACACGATGTGCATATAGTGCCGCAACGAAGGCTAGTCTATTTTCAAAATAGTTATCGCTGTCTACCCAAGTGATGTGTGTGTGTGTGTGTGAAAGAGTCCACTTGCTCAAACTGATGAATAACATGCCGGAGCGTGTTTTGCGGGCACATTTTCCCTAATCCGGTTAATTCGACACGAGAACTTGCAACATCGACGTCGCTAGTGTAAAAAACCCCAATAATATGTGCTTCCCTTGCTACCTCCACGTTTGGCACAGTATCCCTGCTCAGTCTTGCCTCGTGCTAGGCAGTTGCAGCGACAATAAGGGTTGTCGATATTTTGTCGACGGCCGTAGTACCTAGGTACTTTACCTTTCCTCGGCGATTGCCCGCGCATGCGCGTTTTCCCAAAGGGGCTATCACCGTGGGAGTGTTGTTTGGGTCGAGGACTATCCGTGCATAAAATTTGAAAAGGTCGTTTGGCATGGTGCGCTGTGGGCAAGAGCTCGAAAAAATATAACGGTAAGTTCAACCATCCACGGCCAAGATGCCGTGATTGAGAGGTCCGCCGCCTCTCCGGGCCTAGTGCGAAGTGCCCAGAAATGCCAAAATACCAAGATACCAGTGTCACGGGCAATCTGTCATAAGATGAGTGAATTTTGCGGACGTTATTTGGATGCCTTATTCGTCGGTCGACAACGTATACCCTTTTTGTAGTACCCAGGTGCTATTGGCGACCGTAGTTGGATAGTTATTACTAATTTTATTTTTTATTTTTGGCGTCCACGGCATATAGCAATGGCAGGTAAGCCCACACACTTTGCAGGCGGTATAATAATGATAGGATAACAGTGCCCGTACACGTATTCCTACATATAGATGTGCTCACTCTGGATAGATGTACATTCGGCAATGAATTGCTTCCTGCCGTTTACTAAGGATTGCTCCCAATAGCCCCCGCCCACCGTCGTGTACCTTTGAGATGAGATGTAAAGCTGCTTGATTCCTGCCATCCCGTAACTATCGGCACGGGCTAAAAGGTCCCACTGCTTTTGGTGGCCTCCACTGTTTTTTTCTTGTAAGAAAATTTTTGAGTTGGCTAAAAGGTCCCGCGCTCGCACCATTATTTGGCACCGCGAGGGGGCCGGAGTGGGCGCCCCCTCCCCGACCTTCACTTGCTCCGATATACTAGGCGGCGTTTATACTCCCAAGCGGAATCGGGTGGGTGGGTTTGCGTGAGCGATAGCTCTCGCAAAAGGCAGAAGGTGGACACACAATCGCTGCTGGTGTGTTATATAGGGTGCGGACATTTTACTGTCCGTGCGCGCTTGGGCGCTTGAACCGTTAGGGAGATGTAGCGTCGGAGGTAACGCATGTAACGGAGGTAACGCCGGTTACTTCGTAATTTAGCCCTGTAATTCAAACCTCTATATTACTAATATGACCATTTAAGCTGTGTTGGGGCTCACTTATGCCATCTGTCGCCGACTGGCGTGTGACGTTGGGTGGGGGCCCGCCAGGGGTCATCCACCCAAAGAGTTGCCAAGCTCCCGGGCACGGGAGCACTGTTGGGTCGATGTAGTCGAGGACTACGTCCGACTCTCGCGCCCAACCGCCGAAGAACTTGATCTTCTGCATTGGGGTACCGATACTGTACGCAGCAGTAGCTGCACCCTTTCGGAGGGAGTGCGAAGTCCACGCGAAACCGTCCGGAGGTTGTTCGTGTACTGCACAAAGTACGCGTTGTAGCCAAGCAGTCAGGGTGTCCGCAGTCCAGTTTGTCGTAGGCTCGCGTACACTAATAGCCCATCGTCTGTCCGGAATCTTCCCGGCGGAGAACCTGGTACGGGCAGCGTCGAAGTACTGTAGTAGTTTCGCCATGTCCGGGTGAGCCGAGGCCGGTAGTTCACAGAGGAGTTTTCGCTCCGTGGAAGTACCCCGTTGACCTTTTCTCGTTCCGTGGTATAGGAGGATTCCGCCGGTCGGAGTACACAACAGGTCTCCAGACCGGCACTCAACTCCCGCTCCACCTCGACAAAAAAATGTGGCCAGGAGCACCGTCGCTAGACACGCTCGGAACAGCAGAATGAGTTCTGCTTGAGCCTGAGTCCAAGTGTCTGTCAGCTGTGTGCGGAGGTCCTTGGCCAGGCGTAGCGATGAGACAAGAATCCGGGCTGGGAGGTACAGGCGTGTGCGGCTGGGCTGGAGGGAAACTTGGGACGCAGCGAGACCCCGCCGGACCTTGGCGACCAATTCGCCTTGTGCGACTGGTTCTGCGCCGTGGTCCTTGAAAAACCCGTTTACGGCTGAAAGGTAAGGCTGTAGACTAGTAGCCTTAATGGTGCCACGTTCTCCGATCCATGCAATGTAGCGGGCCATGGTAGCAGTTGTTGCTGCCAGCGGCGGTAGGCCTTGCTCCTCGCAGAACTGGAAGTAAGGCTTGATTGCGCTGTTGTACGTGTCGGACGTGCTCTTCGCCCAAGCGGCGGTCAGCAATTCGAGCGTTTTTGCTCCAAGGCTGTCAGTGCCCAGTAGACGTTGCATGTAGGGGCGCATCGAGGCGGCCCACGGGTTGTTGCAGCCTGCCACCTCCACCTTGTAGCGGACCTTTGCTGGTCTGGTGGGGTAGGCTTGGACTGCTGGCCTGATGTGCCGTGTGTTGAACAGGGTCAGTGTAGCACTGACAGCGCCCCGGCGGAGGTACAACCAGGCCGGGAGGGAATCCGGAATACAGTGACGGGCCAATGAGGCTTGCCGACTGTACCGCGTCCGTGCCGCCGCCCGGGACGGAACAAGTGAGGTCGGGCCGGAAGGACCGTCTCGTGGCACGCCAATTCGGTAAGGGCCTGATGCCACGCTTTCCCTTGCCACCGGGGGGCGACCACCGTGGCTGCTGCGCCGCTCTGCTGTAGTTTCTGGGCGAGGTCGGGTAGCAGGGGCCATGGCGGGTTGCACCAGTTGTTTTCTGCTCTCCAATTCGCATCGGCGAGGTGAAGGGCGTCCACGGCTTCGCACGATGGGTCTAGCCAGTTCGCGTTGTAGCGGGGCAGTAGCGTGTTGAGAGCCGACGCAAACCGGTCGATTGTGTGCGGGCCGAAGTGTGTGTCCATTTCGTGGAACACCGCGGGGTCGAGTTGCCAGTCGTCGCTGTCGAGGTGTCGGCTGAGCTTGTCTGCCCACGTGTTTGCCGCAGAACGGATGTATCTGGGCCTGATGTGGATGTTGTTGGTGTCCAACAGGTACCATAACCGGCGTAATTCGTTCATCATCTCCGGGGAGCGGGACGTCAGGCCGGTCAGGACGTGGCAGACCGCCTGGTTGTCTTCGTGGAGGAGGACGTTGCGGCCAGCCAGGTGTGGCAAGAAGCTGAGGACGGCCAGACGGACGGCCTTCAGTTCTTTCCAGGTAATGTGCTGCTGTTCGTCCTGTATTCCCCAGAAGCCGCGGGCTTCGAGTCTGCCGTTCAGGACTGCCCCCCATCCATACCCCGAACTGTCGCAGTGGATGTAGGCTGACTCGACCGGGCGGTGTATGTTCTTGCCGTTGGCGTGACTGGGTACTTGTGTCCACCACTGTAGATCTCGACTGAGCTGCGGAGAGAGACGGACGCGGCCTCCCCACTTGTCGCCGAGTACGGAGTGCAGTTCGCGGAGGAAGAATCTTGCCGCTGGAATTGCCAGAAAAAGGTACTGCGCCTGACCCGCGAATGACTGTAGTTCCTTGACAGGGAGCCATCTGCAGTTTCGGGTTGCACGTTGCAGTAGGTGACGAGCTTGTCTTGCGAGCTTCTGTAGCTTTTCCACCGGGGCGAAGAAGTAACCTGAAGCTGTGTCGATGTCGATGCCCAGGTGGTGGCCGTATTGCGTCGGCTCCCAAAAACCCTTGGAGGGGTGGCGGAGAAGGCCGAGATTGGTGAGGAGGCGGTCGACGCGCTGCCTGAGCGAGAGAGCGAGAGCACGAGTGGCGGCGAAGAGGAGAAAGTCGTCCACGTAAGGTAAGATTTTGGCTCCGCGCCACCGCGTGTGTCGGAGGAAGCGCTTGCTTGGTCTGTCGCTGTCGGGTTGTGTAGGCTTCCCGTTCTGTGTTGTAAACCCACCGGGGTCTGGTTGACGGAGGTGTCGTACGAATGTGTCCGTGAACGCGCAGAAGTGGTAAGGGCTGAGCGACCAGCCCATCGGGAGTCCAGCTAGTCGGTACAGCTGGCCGCGAACGTTTACGGTTAGATAGTCGCGCTGCTCTGGCACGATGCCCAGCGCGTAGAACCCGTCTTTTAGGTCGAACGAGAACATGTAGTCGCCCTTCCGAGTCAGATGACGAACGCCTAGCAAAGACTCCATCCGTAGTCGCTTTCTGACGCAGAAGCTGTTCAGGTGTCGTAGGTCGACGATAAAACGCCACTGATTGTGGCCGGGCTTGGCGACTAAGAAGAGTCTTGACACGTACTTGCTGCAGGTGGTGCGTTCCCAGGCTCCCGTCTCCACGAAGCGCGCAAGCTCGGCCTCGACAAAGGTGAGCTGCTCGGGGGTAGCGTCCAGCAGTGAAGTACCTTGGTTGAACGGGGGTGGGGGTCGGTTGTTTAGGAAGGGAATAGTAACGCCCTCCCGGATCCACCGTAAGACTTGTCCGCTCGCGCCGATATCTTTCCAGGCTTGCCAGTTTCGCCGCACGCGATGACGCATGTAGTTTGAATCTGGGTTGCAGGAATCGGCGCGGCGGGTCACCCCGTCATTCGTCCTTGTCGCCCTCGGTCTTCTTGTGTGCCTTGTCGGTAGGGGGGAGGGGGCGGCCGCTCGTGCGGTCCTTTGGCTTGGCCTTGGTTTTGTCCGGCTTGTCCGGCTTATCGTTCGGCCTGTCCGGTTTGTCTGGTCTAGGCTTGTCGGCCTTGAACTGGGCAGCTGCTTGCGCTTTTGCAGCTGCTGTGATGCTGACTTCGAGTCGTTTGTCCTCCAGGGCTGCCAGGAGTCCGTCGACGACGTTGCCTCCACGATCGGAGGCGACAGTGTCGAAGCATCGTGAGTAGACGAGACGCTCCGCGACGCGTTCTTCTCCGGTGAGAATCTTCTTGGCCTTGAAGCGTCTGATGTAGGTGAGTCGCGCTTCCCCCGCTGAGGCCACTGCTTGATTAGTACGTAGCGCTGCGTCGACGAGGGAGTAGGCGTAGGTTGTTTCGTCGGGGGTAGAGGTGACCGAGCGAAGCGTTTCCATAGCAGTTTCGAGTGCCGCGTTAACGGCGGCCGTAAACACACCATAGCAGAGCAGGTGTCGATACTCGTCGCGGGAAGAAATTCTCGCGTTGTCCGTAAAAAATTTGTCGGCCTCGTCGTGTCGAGGGTTCCACAGGCACGGGGCTGTTGTGCCAGATGGGGGTAGGCAGTCCGCGAACGTACGGGACGCGAATTCTGACCACTCTCTAGGGTCGATGTACTCTAGAGGGTTGGTTTTACTGTCAGCTGGTAGAGCGTCGAGCTCGAGTCGTCCACCCGCAGCGCTGTCGGAGTCGGCTGTGGGGATGGCTGAAGTAGTTGGTTTTGTTGACGCGGTTGCGACGGAGAGAGTTTCGACCTGGGCTGCTAACTGCTGCACAATCTGTGTTAGCAATTGCAGCTGGTCTGGCTGCTGTTCCGGCGCGTCACCGGGCGCAACGTAGAGGTCAGTAGGCAATACCAGGCGGTCTGCCATTTGGACTGACGGAGTGTGTTTTCGTGCGTCGTGCAGGAGACTCAGTGATCAACACCTTGCGTGGCTAGCAAGAGCCACGATGCCGTTTGCGTGAGCGATAGCTCTCGCAAAAGGCAGAAGGTGGACACACAATCGCTGCTGGTGTGTTATATAGGGTGCGGACCTTTTACTGTCCGTGCGCGCTTGGGCGCTTGAACCGTTAGGGAGATGTAGCGTCGGAGGTAACGCATGTAACGGAGGTAACGCCGGTTACTTCGTAATTTAGCCCTGTAATTCAAACCTCTATATTACTAATATGACCATTTATTTCGTTCATATATTATGGTTTTGTCTTTTCTACACCCCTTTGCGGGGCGGAAACAGAAACAAAATACAGTGGAATGAACCAGAGTACCCGTACCGTGCCGTAGCAATTCGTTTACAAGAAGTACACCGTACCGTACCGATATCGCTGACCGTACCGTAGCACAGGATATCGCTGCTCATGAGAGAGGAGTATGAAAAAAATGCGTGCCCATAAAATCATCATAATAATAATAATCATTATAATAAATATTCTTGACTGGCGGGGCCTATTGTCGGAGCACGGTCGGGGAGGGGGCCGCAGCCCCCTTGCGTTGCCCATTGGTGCGTGCGCGGCATGCCTGGTAGAGATAGTTTCACATTATTAGAAGTGATAGGCAATAAGCAAGCTCTCGCCTTTACATCTATCTAGCAGTGCGCACATCAATATGTGGCGGTTGTCCTAAAAGCTAACTAAAAACACAAACACAAACACAAAATGTGACCACCTGTACAGGTAAGGATCCTTACCTGTATATTATATATCATCGCAAATTTGTTGCTACCGTATCGGTATTACAAAGAGAGCCGTTTAGGGTTTATGGTTTATTTCGTTTATTTATATATTATGGTTTGTTTGATGCCCGCCTTTGCTGATTTGCGGGGCGGAAACAGAAACAAAATACAGTGGAATGAACCAGAGTACCCGTACCGTGCCGTAGCAATTCGTTTACAAGAAGTACACCGTACCGTACCGATATCGCTGACCGTACCGTAGCACAGGATATCGCTGCTCATGAGAGAGGAGTATGAAAAAAATGCGTGCCCATAAAAATCATCCCGCCACACATTATAATAGATATTCTTGACTGGCGGGGCCTATTGTCGGAGCACGGTCGGGGAGGGGGCCGCAGCCCCCTCGCGTTGCCCATTGGTGCGTGCGCGGCATGCCTGGTAGAGATAGCTTCACATTATTAGAAGTGATAGGCAATAAGCAAGCTCTCGCCTTTACATCTATCTAGCAGTGCGCACATCAATATGTGGCGGTTGGCCTAAAAGCTAACTACAAACACAAACATGTTCCGTCATGTCTATCCCTTATGTCTCAGTAGGTGGAAGTGCAAATGAAGGAAGAGATGAGAAGATGTCTGACTGTTAGTTTTTAACATTACATTGTAATCGAATACATGAATTGATAAAAGGTTTTGTCACCTCCCTCTTTTGCACTAGGCTTAAATAGCTTTCCAACTAGATAGCTTGCACATGCTCTTGCTTGGTCCTCGTGCCATGTACTAGGGCTTTCCAACCGTCATCGGCATACTAGCGACGCGACTCGTACAGTATTGGGAATCACATTTTGCATTGGAAACCTTGCTTGGCGCGTCGTCTAGCTAATTAGATTTACTATGCGTAAATGTACGTACCGGAAGGTACTGAGAGTACATCACGCATCAAAACCCTTGCTAAATTGCAATAGCGACGTACCCACGTTGTACGTCCTTCCGATGGAAAAGCACGAATTGGAATTAGTAACGAGTACATGTAAAATGTCATGCAATGTACTGTTGCATGACTATACTCGTCAGTCGTCACACTCGTACCTCCCCCTATTGACAAATGTTGAGGTCGCCGCGAGCCCACGAGGTAGACCTCCGTGGTCTAGGCTCCTATATTGGAGCATTTTTTGGGACTCATGAATGCGCACTTGGTGAGTGTGCATGAAGTCTATGTACGCCTGAGTCTTGGCAAACTTGTGCCATTGGGGCGTCTCCAAGAATTCTTGTAACGCCGTGGTTCGATGTACCTCATTCAGCCGGTGCCATACGTGTGGAATGTCGTCATCACTGAAGTGCGTCATAAAGAGCAAATATTTGCCTCGTCGTCCAGATAACGACTAACGCGCACAACAGAGATGTGAGAGACGTCAAACTCCTCGTCGTCTCATACTTGAACATTCACTGGGACGACTAGTCGTAGCGAAGCGGTAAAGCATGGTCGTAGGTTGTTCACATGAACCACAAGGTGTAAGCGTACCATCGCTGGAAGTTTCAATCTATAACTATGTTTCCCAATTTGCTCCTCTACTGTAAAAGGTCCAAGTTGTCGGTCCCTTAGCTTCATGTTTGGCTCCCCACCTACGAAGAGGTTTGTTGTAACAATTGACACCTTGTCTCCTCTAGCGAAGTGCGGGATTGTCGACGGTTATGAATGAGGTTGCATCTCATCTTTGTGCAGGTCTAATACCGAACGTACAAGAGCGTGTACTTCATGTAACAACCTTAACCGCTCTGACGCGTCTTGCGAAACCGGAATTGAAGGTCGCATGCTGGACAGTAGGTCAGGGGGATCCTCATGAGAGAACCTAATATTAGCCTCGAAGGGGATGTGCTCAAGTCCGAGCGCACGAGAAGCGTTGTACGCAAATTCCACTTGAGGCAACAAGTATGTCAAGTTAGTTCCGTCGTAGAAACAAAAGCAACGAAAAAACTGCTGAAACGTGTTGTTGATGCACTCCGTTAGGCCACCCGTCTCCGGGTGTCGACTAGAAGACATGTTCAGACGCGCGCCGAGACGTCGCCAAAGTGTCTGCCAAAAGACAATGGCGAGTTTTGGATCGCGATCACTGATCATCACTCGAGGCAATCCGTGTAATTTGTAGACTCCTTGTAAAACAAATTAGCAGCTTCCTCTACATTTACGCTCTCTGTGCATGGCAGAAAATGGGCCATTCGTGTCAGATCGTCGACCACAATCAGCACACTGTCAAAGCCATTGCTCACATGTAAATGTTTCAAGTAGTCAAGACCAACCGTGTGCTGCGGTCATGGTGGAACAAACAATGGGTAAAGAGTCGGAGCCATATGTGGTTGAATATTTGCTCATCGACACACGACACAGCGCTCACAAAAATCTTTCACATCTTGGCGAATTCGTTTCCACAAGAATCTGTCGAGCGTTTTAACAAAAGTGCTAGCAACTCTTATGTGACCAACTGACGAACTTTCGTGCGGCTCTTTGCTCAATCATCTCAGTCGGAGCTCAGAGTTCCGCGGGACATAAAGGCGATTGAGACGCCAAAAATGCCCAGCTCTGGCTTCTATCCGGCTGTCTTTCGTCCACTCACCCTCGTCCCCATAAAACAAGTCTTGGAAGTATCCCTCGCGAATGAGATAAGCGAACTGAGGGCTCAGCTACAACGCGTTAACCGTCATTAAGTTTAACTGTGCGTCTTCTAACAACGCTTGTGACTTCCGTCGTAGTTCTCGTTTTGACGGAACCTCGCCATCCCAAAATAATGGAACTGTGGACTAAAGTACGAAGTATGGGCGCCGACTTAACGGATTAGCTTCGTTCACGGCCCCTTTGCGGTACGCAAGTGTCATCGAGCCCACAAACGGTTGCAAGTCATGCATGTAACGTGCTTGCCGCTTGTTTAGCATGTTGTTCGGTTGCCTGAGCAGATGTCGTAGTGTGTCGTGGTCTGTTACGACAAGGAACTTAGAGGGCCCTTCAAGGTAACAACTCCAAGGCTTTACGGCTTCGCATACGGCCAAATTGTGAGGTGCTACTTTGGTTAGGCTAAGTGGGCAACCTTAGACTAATAGTAGAACCAAATCTTTGGCTTTAATTATACAGCGTAGAGAGAATTGATAAGATTGTCTTAGGAACAGGGTTTCCTACAATCTGGGTGGTGGCGTAATTTTGGTATGTACCGGTGTGGGTCTCTCCCTCGGCCAGTAAGTCCCCGTCTTAAATATCCACGCCTCAGGTATTATAGAAACAACCTTAGAACCTGTAGCTTGTGCTGTCTGCCAACTAAACCAAACTATTCCTAGCGCTACAGATTATCTGAGATTACCGTTTATCAAACCTTATCGCACAAGATCATAGAACTATCTACAGACGAACTATCCATAAGATTTGCTAGTAATCTTACCCTCCCTCCCTCCTCCATGTTCGTAGCGGGGAGGCTGGGGAGGGGGTGGCTCTACGTGTTTTGTAGCGATCAACGCTGCTCCCGGGGCCTCGTTATGGCCGACGACCGGGCCATTGACCGGCCTTCGCGTCTTGCTCCCGGGCCGTCCCGACTGGCTTCTCCTTCTCCTCTTCCCCCTTTCGCCCGGTCCTCCGTGTTTGGACCTCCCCGTCGCGATTCTGCTGCTCGTCGGGCCCGTGCTACGGTCCGTGCGTCGTCTGTTGTCCCCCCCCCCGCATCCCTTGTCCGTACCTCCGCATTGGGCCGCCGCGCTACTCCTCGTCACAATGCGCGACGCCCTCTTCGCTCTGCTTTGTCTCTACCCCCCTCGGTGGCTCTTGGACATCTGTCGTGCGCGCCACTTGCGCCGTCCGTCGCCCCCTCACGAGTCGGTCGGAAAAACCTGCTCCTCTGCGGCGGGCTGCTAGGGCTACCGCTGGTGGCGGCGGGCTGCCCCTGCCGCCGGTGGTTCGAGGGAGGCTGCCGATGCCGTTCGGCGCAGAGCTGCAACCGCTGTTGCTCCAGCAGCCGCCGGACATAGAGACGATGGTAGTGTTGGTGCCGCCGTTGTTGTTGCTGATGGTGCTGCTGGTGGGGCCGGTCGGCGCACAGTTGTTGCTGTTGTTGTTGTAGCAGCCGGCGGACGTAGAGACACTGGTAGTGTTGGTTCCGCCGTTGCTGCTGCTGATGCCGCTGCCGGTGGTGGTGGTGGTGGTGCTGGTCGACGCACGGCTGCTGCTGCTCGGCTGCTGCTGCTGTTGCTGCAGCAGCCGGCGGACGTAGAGACACTTGTAGTGTTGGTGCCGCCGTTGCTGCTGTTGCTGGTGCTGCTGGTGGGGCTGGTCGGCGCATAACTGCTGCTGCTATTGTTGCAGCAGCCGGCGGACGTAGAGACAATGGTGGTGCTGGTGCCGCTATTGTTGTTGTTGTTGTTGTTGTTGTTGATGGTAGTGGTGGTGCTAGTCGGCGCACGGTTGCTGCTGCAGCAGCCGGCGGACGTAGAGACACTGGTAGTGTTGGTTCCGCCGTTGCTGTTGCTAATGCTGCTCCTTAGGGTGGTGGTGCTGGTGGTAGTGCTGGTCGACGCACGGCTGCCGGTGCTGTTGCTGCAGCGACTGCCGGACATAGAGACACTTGTAGTGATGGTGCCGCCGTTGCTGCTGCTGTTGGTGCTGGTGGTGGGGCTGGTCGGCGCACAGCTCCTGTTTCTATTGTTGCAGCAGCCGGCGGACGTAGAGACACTGGTGGTGCTGGTGCCGCTATTGTTGTTGTTGTTGATGCTGCTGGTAGTGGTGGTGCTAGTCGGCGCACGGTTGCTGCTGCAGCAACCGGCGGACGTAGAGACACTTGTAGTGTTGGTTCCGCCGTTGCTGTTGCTAATGCTGCTCCTTAGGGTGGTGGTGCTGGTCGGCGCACGGCTGATGCTGCTGTTGCTGCAGCAGCTGTCGGACATAGAGACACTGGTAGTGTTGGTTCCGCCGTTGTTGCTATTGATGCTGGTGGTGGTGGTGGTGGGGCCGGTCGGCGCACGGCTGCTGCTGCTGTTGCTGCAGCAGCTGCCGGACATAGAGACACTTGTAGTGCTGATGCCGCCGTTGCTGGTGGTGGTGGTGGTGGTGGTGGTGGTGGTGGTGGTGGTGCTGGTCGGCGCACGGTTGCTATTGCTGCAATAGCCGGCGGACGTAGAGACACTGGTAGTGCTGGTGCCGCTATTGCTGCTGGTGGTGGTGGTGGTGGTGGTGCTAGTCGGCGCACGGCTGTTGCTTATGTTGCTGCAGCAGCCGGCGGACGTCGAGATACTTGTCGTGTTGGTGCTGCTTTTGCTGTTGCTGGTGCTGGTGCCGGCCGGCGCACAGATGCTGCTGTTGTTGCTGCAGCAACCGGCGGACGTAGAGACATTGGTAGTGCTGGTGCCGCAGTTGCTAGTGGTGGTGGTGGTGGTGCTGGTCGGCGCACGGCTGCTGTTGCTGTTGCTGCATCAGCCGGCGGACGTCGAGATACTGGTCGTGTTGGTGCCGCCGTTGTTGCCGGTGGTTGTGGTGGTGGTGCTGGTCGGCGCACGGCTGCTGTTGTTGTTGCTGCAACAGCCGGCGGACGTCGAGATACTGGTCGTGCTCACTCCCAACGCTAAATCGGCGATCGCCACCGTACTTGGGCGCTAGTTCTGTACCGGTATGCGACGTGGACTTTGCACAGTATGATATGTGCCTCATACTAAAATCTTAAATGACCGATATTGCTTAAACATTATTTAACATCAGGTTGTATTATCATGACGCGAGGATATTTCTTGGGGTACGGGTACCTGTACACTCCGCGATACTTACCTCGCGAAAGGTGTTTTTGTACATTCGCATACATTACCCCCTTCCTACAGTCTATCGGTGAAGGCCTGTGGGTTGTAATTTGGGATGGCATGCCGCCGAAACACGAGTCGGCTCGCGCTCTACGCGTCGAACCCGACAACGCAGGCCGTTTAGCCCCAGCACCAACACAAACCAGCAACGCTCAACGCGTTGCAGTGCGAATGCCCTTTCAACCCCCCCGGCCAAAGGTGCAAATTCCCGGTGCAGTTACGGAGAGTGCGTTACTGGTACCAATTGTTACAGGGTCGGTAGTGAGTGATACCGGTACGCCGACTATCGAACCCACACTACCTATCGACCTTATG
>JAPMLY010002592.1:0-12500 GCA_026401115.1 Tetraselmis chui
GTTGAAGTAGAAGCATAAAATAATAAATAAAAACGATAGCTACACAAGTAACATAAGTGTGTCTGTGCGCACACGCGCGCGCGCGCGTGTGTGTGTGTGTGTGTGTGTGTGTGTGTGTGTGTGTGTGTGTGTGTGTGTGTGGCTCTCTCTCTTTCTCTCAAGGTGTGTGTGTGCATGGAACTCTCTCTCTTTCTCTCTCTCGCTGTGTGTGTATTTGTGCATGTGTGCATTTATAGCAGCAACATCAGCAGCAGCATTAACAGCTGTTGAAGAAGAAGCATAAACTAGTAAATAAAAAAGATAGCTACACAAGTCAAATAAGTGTGTCTGCGCGCACACGCGTGTGTGTGTGTGTGTGGCTCTCTCTTTCTTTCAAGGTATGTTTGTGTGTGTGCATGGAACTCTCTCTCTCTTTCTCTCTCTCGCTGTGTGTGTATTTGTGCATGTGTGCCTGTGTGTGTGTGTGTGTCTCTCTCTCTTTCTCTCAAGGTGTGTGTGTGTGTGCGCGCGGGTGTGCATGTGTGCCTGTGTGCATCAACAACACCAACAATAGCAGCAGCTATAATAGATGTTGAAGTAGAAGCATGAAATAGTAAATAAAAACGATAGCTACACAAGTAAAATAAGTGTGCCTGTGTGTGTGCGTCTCTGCGTGTGCGTGTGTGTGTGTGTGTGTGTGTGTGCATGTAACTCTCTCTTTCTCTCTCTCGTTGTGTGTGTATGTGTGTCTCTGTGTGCATCAATAACAGCAACAACAGCAGCAGCTATAACAGATGTTCAAGTAGAAGCATAAAGTTATAAAAAAAAACAGCAGCTGCACAAGTAGAAGAAGTGTGCCTGTGCGCGCACGCATGTGTGTGTGTGTGTGTGTGTTGCATCAGCTTCCCAAACCTAAGCATAACGACACAGTTATTTACAGCTTGGTGATCCTGTTGTGTCACTGCGGTGGCGTGCACTCAAGCTCTACCCCCTCACAACAACCGCTATTTTTGTATTAGACGCTTGCGAAAATCGCCTACGCGCCCACTCGCCGGAACTCCCTCCTACTAGAGCCGTCTCCGTCCTGGAGCATGTTTTTTTTTTTTTATCCCGCGCTCCTGGAAGGTAGTCTCCGTTCCTGCGGGCCGGATTGGTACCGGGAGCTTGCCCGGACAAGTGCATCCCAAGCGCTCTCCGCTACCGTCACGCCCTCCCGACCACATGTCGACCACTTGATCCCGACCAACATAGAGGGGGGGTTCCCTTCACCGTCCAAGAACTCGCCAGCAACCTAAAGCGGGTGGGGTAGAGTCACATACAAAAGTTCGCGTGTCGGGTTGTGACAAGTCGGGGAGGTGGGCAGGGCGGGCGGGTACCTCAAAGATCACGCCCGCAACTTCCGCCTTGATGTCCAGCCACCTCTCCCATATTCGCACCGAGCGCGAAGAGTGCACCGCAGCTCCACGCTTTGTTCGGCTGTTACCTTGCCCCCTGCGAAGAGGTACCTCATGCGGCCGAGCGCGAGCTGCTTGAAGAGAACTGCGGCTCGCTCGCAAAGAGGCACCTCCACCCCCTTCAGCCCGCCATCGGGCGCCTCCTTCTTCGTGGGCCCCAGCTCCGAGGCGGAGAGGGACGCCTCAAGCGCAACTTGTTTCTCCGCCTCGGTCCAGTGCCAACTTCCGGCTTGCGCGGCCCCCTCTTCGGAACGTTAGCGCCGAGGCATATTGGGCGGACTGTGCTAGCGATGTTGCGGGGCTGTGGGTGGTGGGATACTGCGTAGCGATACTGCGTTGCGATTATTTCCAGCTATACAGGGGGAAGAGCCCCGCGCGACGCGATAAGCGGTATGTACTGTATAAAGTACTAGTTTCCCGAGCCGTGTACCTCCTCCCGGTACACGGCTCGGGCAAATAGGAACACGGCTTGAGCCTCAAGCCGTGTTCCTTTTTGCTCATTAAAAAATTTCTTACAAGAGAAAGCAGTGGAGGCCACCAAGCAAGAAAAAGAAAGAAAGGAAGAAAAAACCTAAGCCCGAGGAACAGGAAGGCATGCCACAGCACCAGCACTGCCCTCCTGAAAAGCGTCGCGGAGATAAGAACCCAGAGTGCCATGAAGAGCAGCAGAAAGACGTTGCATGAATTCTCGTCGCACATCCCCCAAAAAACGCCGAAACGGAACAAAAGTAGATCGAAGAACAAAATGTTGCATACGGACATAACTGTCAGAGCGCAAGGAACGAGAGTCAGCGGCCCCCATGCCAGGGAAGCGACGTACAGCCACCAAAATAGCCAAGCGATCGACCAACTCAGCCGCCATCGGCGCCAAACGGCCCCCATCCTCCATGGCGAAGGGGTAGTAGTCATGGACCGACTAAACCGAAGGCGTGTCAAGCAAAGCGGAAGTGCGGAGGTCCGCATCAAGTTTGCCTTGCTGAGCTTCCAATGCAAGGCTACCAGGGAGTGGAAGGCGAGCACCTATACGAGGAACGTTGGTGTTCGTGCGAGCACTTGTAACCGTCACATCAACAACAAGATGGCGGTGCGGAGCCATGAAGTCCAGCCAAACCACATCCCCAGGACGATCACGTGAAGCTCCCGACCGAATACGGCGGACCTCCAACCGTAAGTCCCGGCCCTTAGTAGCCCCCGCTTCAAGCATGAACTCTTCAAGCACGTGGACAATGCAGTCATGGAGTTGAATGATATACCAAGAGCACGGGCACCGGGGGATATGGTCCATGAGCATAGCGGCTGTTGAGCGCTCACCCGACATAAAGATGCCCGATACCGTCGACGAAGATCCATACCCGCGAGATTCTGAAGGGGCCTCATTGCACCGAGGGCATTTTCGAACATGAGCGGCGCGCTCCGCAGTCAAGCCAAGCACCCGGTGGGCTGCCATCATATAGCAATCGGATGGCACCTTGAAACTGGACTCATGTGAAGCGAAAAAGAGAGCCAAAGCCCCGCGACCCGTACCCGAAGTCACCCTCATATAGTCCGGTGGGGAAAGTCTGCAAAACGCCAAGAGGTCAAGGTAGGCCCGGGCACGAAGAATGCGCGAAGTGCCCCGTTGGATGTGGCCCCCAGAATCTCCCAAGCGGGTAAGAGCATCGGGAGTCGGAAGTTGTAGGCTAGTCACTTGGGTAGCGGTTGCCACCGCATTGTTGACCGTAGATACCACCAACTCGACATTGGGCCCGGCATAATCAGAAAGGTTTTGGTTCAGTGTGTTAGTCAAAACCACAAGCTCCGATTCCGAAAACCCGCCCATAGTGGAGATAGAGTCGGCGCCCGCCGGCGGCGCAGCGGCGGCGGCCCCGGAGAGGGGTGCGCTCGCAGGCCCGTCGGCATCCCCTCACCTCCCCGTGGTGGGCGCTGGAAACCCCGTAGCCGTGCTAGGCCTGGCACGGTAGGGGGCTAAGAGGGCCGACAGCTCGATCCGTGGGATCAGCAGCGGTCGGGAAAGCCATGTACAGAGGGCTTTTGAAAAAAATAATTTCTGTGCACTACCGGCGCCAAGATCTCCCGCTCGGCCCGTCCGATATGTTTTTTTCGCGTACAGATACTCCTAGATACAGCCTTACTTTTAGGAGTGGGACATGTACTACGGCAGCGTTTGATGGCGAGGAGGGTACGGCCGGATCAGTGGTGGGAGGCGGGTGTTGGAGCTGGTGGTGGCCAGCCGGGAAGCAGTGCCAGGAAAGGGCGCTCGCTAGCTGTCGACCAGCCCTGTGCCGGTCGAACCTTGCCGAGGGGTGAGGCAGGACATGGCACAGGACGGTGGCTAGTCGCAGACGGAGGAGCGGCTACAGGAGGCGGCGGCGGTCCTTAGGATCAGCCGCCGCCGGAAAGCCCTGTACGGAGGGCTTTTTTGGATACTAAAAATAATGTCCGTACCCGGCATCGAGCTAGTTGGGGAGTAGCACCGGGGTAGGGCGCTCACTAGCGCGTCGCTGCGTCGTCCAGCGTCATCTCCCGGGGGGAGGAGTCAGCTGGGACGGCAAGGAGGACGGTCGCGACGGGAGGAGCGACACGATCTGGCGGCGACGACCCTTTGGGTCGGCGCCGCCGGAAAACCCGGCACGGAGGGTTTTGTTTAATTCCGGGCGCCCGCGGCCCGCCGGATCCGGCTACGGTGACCTTCCCCCCCCCCTCTTCGACACCCACTACCCCGACAGACCTACATACTCCTAGGAGTCCTTGAGCGTGGGCCCGGGTGAGCGCGGAGGCCCCCGCTCAAGAAAAGGCTGCTCGGTGGACGCGCGATCAGAGGGGGGAGGGTACGGCCACATGCCGGAAAACCGACAGGTACCCGGGTACCAGACAGAGAAAAAACCGGGGAAATGAGCGGGGAAAATTCAGGCGCGGAGGCAGGAGCGCAAGTTTTTTCTATGTCTGTGTGTCTCGGTCCCCCCCACCTGTCCTCGAGGTGATGGGGGACCTCGACACGGAGGACCGCCGCGCCGGTGGACGCGACAAGACCTTGGGGCGGGGTTTACGGGATGGAGCGGCGGGATCGACGAGCGACCGCGCGAGGAGGGGTTTTTTGCCAGCCTTTCCCCTCCTACCTTCGGGAAGACCGAAGTCACGCGGGAGCTAGATTAGGCTGGCCCGTCGTCCCTCCCTAACGCCGACCGGCCTAGGCCGGTCGACACCCCGGTTCGGCGGGAGCGGGCCGTGCATCGTGAAGGTCGAGCAGCAGTTTAGTTTTGCATTTCTCGACAAGTAGATTTATTTTTAGATCTTTTTTTCTTGATTACAAAATTATTAGCTGTTACTGCCATTGGAGAGGTTGGGATTAGTGGTTCACGGTCTACCTCACGCTTCTAAGTCCTGTATGGCATAGCATAAGGGGGGGCCCAGAGACTCCAGCCGGTTTACTGGTATTGGAGTGTTTAATTTTAATTTCAATTTCAATGGAGATAGAGTCGTACGAATTGCGCAATTGGACCGCCCACGGTAAAGTAGAAGTGGCAACATTCAGTAGTTCCTGTCGGATGAGACCGTACAAAGGACCTAGCGACTCGGACTCGTAATCAGTACTCAGGTTGGCGAGGGTCGCAGTGAATGAAGCATAGTGAGCAGGTTCGGCGTCGAGCTCGAGGGACGGTACATTAAGCCCCCCAAACTCCGCCGGGAGGGAGAGCTGTCGTTTAGCACAATTCAGTTGATCGAGTGTTTGTGCGTCCAAAGAAACGCCCAAGACTCGATAAACTGCCGCACGAACGGCCCTATCTGCAGTAGCAAGGCACGGTCGGCAGATATCTGGGGGGAGGGTGCGGAGCAAGAAACCATAGCGGCGTACCGCACACGTGATCATCAAGCGGAAAGCGGCGTGAGTCCCTCCGAAGTCCGACATAGCAAAGCATACAATCTTGTCCAAGAGGAGTTGATGAGCCTCAACGGTGTCTTGCAGCCAAGAGTGAACATAGTTCTCGTTATGAGACGCTGGAGGGCCGTCTGCCATCGAGAAATCCATCGCCAAAGGGGCTCCAAGGATACTTGTACCCGTAACATCGGGGACCATCGCCCGTATCACCTCGACAAGTTCAAGGGCCGTATCCGGAGGTACCATGCACGAAGATTTGATTGGTAGAACATTCGAGCAGACTTTCCCCATTTCCTCCGTAGCCACCGTAATCACAGTCGGGACGAAAGGCGTTTTGATCAAATACTTGCCATCATCAGAAAAGGCTTGGATCGCCGCTGAATCCTTGCACCGTTCTCCAATATTCCGGAGGGGGGTGCTTATCGCCAGGTTGAACAAAAGCGGGCCAAGAGGATCTCCTTGACGGACACCCGTACGAGATTGAACAGTGCCGTGTAGGAGCGAAGCATCGTTGGGGTCAAAGTAATACACCGTGGAGTCCCGTGAATATATCATCTCAACCAACGGGATAATGGGATGCAAGTCAGGGTTCTTGTACAGCTCCGCAAGGAAACTCCGGCGGGAGATGGTGTTGAAGGCGTTTTCCGGGTCCAAGCTTAGAAGGCTGCAATCAGGAATAGCTTGTAGGCCAATGCGAGTGGTATGAATGGCTCGCTCGATACCCGCTTTGGTGAAAACCGATCGTTGTACAGGGCCCAGGTGGTCGGCCGCGACAGTCGCTATCCGCGCTATGGCGTGACAATGAGCTAACCGCGACAAAACGCTGCCAGCAGCCAACGGCCGGACTTTAGGAGCCTCACCTCGAAGGCGAGTGGCGTCGCGGTCAACCCCAGTTTGCTTGTGAAGAGCCCACCCGGTCGCACTCGCCAGAAAGTCCGCCGCAGCCTCGGGAATGTTTCCCGCCGAGTAGCGGTTAACCCGCTTACGCCATGCCGGAACATTCAAGCCACGGACATGTTCCCACGCCAGCCATCAACGTGGGGGGCTGACAAGCGAGGTGCTTTTCTCAAGACAAGGAGCATAGACTCCTCCCATATTTTGAGGCTGTCACTGTCATCTAAATACGTGAGGGGTGGGCGCGCCGGGGGGGGCAGAGGGTCGGGGAGATCACAGTCTGGATGGGGAGTACCGGGAGGAGGATGCAACCGCTGAAGAGCGGCCAAAGCCGCGTCCGCGTCCTCAACCATTCCGAAGTCGGCTCCGTCTAGGGCCATCCGGGCCCGTCGCAACTGGCCAACTTCCACTAGCTCACGGGCCCGACGGAAGGCCGCACGGCGTCGGAGGTCACTTTCAGAAAGGCGAGTCGGTGGGTGGTGCTGCTCCCGTTGAGTGTTCAGGGCCCGGCGACGGCGAGAGCCCCCCCCCACCCCGGCCCCGACCGCCGGGGCGTCTAGGCGCAGAAGCTCCCGGGCACGCACGTGCAAGCTCACCTCCATCTCGAATATCACGTAGAAGGGTGTCAATGCCCGTGAGTCCGTCCTCTCCGGACGTAGAGAGCCAGAGACGGACTCGACGTTGAACCAGGGAGCGGATGCGAGCACCGGTCGCCGCCGGGAACGGTCGGAGGAGGAGGCCGCCAAAGAGGTGAATTGCCAAAAAAGCTCCAGCAGCCCGAGAGTCCGTTGAGAAAAGGGAGGTCGCATATTCGAGGGTGTCTTGTAGGGCAGAACGTAGGTCGTCTCTCGCTGTCGCACAAACCCCTCGGGCCGCAGTGACAGGTCTCAACTCAAGTAGACAAGCGACCGGGTCGTTGTCGGAGCACCATGAGGCAGGAGTAGCGGCCCGAGGGGGGGATCGGAGAGCAGCCTCTCGGCGGAGTGCAGCTGCAGATGAGGGCATAAAAGGTTGTCCATGAGGTATCGGGGGTCCATCATATGTAGGGGGGGAGTGAGGGGGGTAAGCTCCGGTTCGGCCCGGGGTGGGGAAGGGAGTGGAGCCAAGGGGGGGAGGCCACCCCAAGTAGGGGGGGGAGGGGTGACAGCCATTCGGAGGGGGCGTGATCCAATGAGCGGCGGCCGGGAGCTGCCAACATAGTCGTGGGGCAACATTGGAGAAACGGGAGCAGCCACACAGTGTAGGCATGGAGCGGTAAGAGGGCAAGCTTGGGTGGCAGATAGAAGGTGGTCGCCCGAGGCACAAAGGGAAAACAAGGCCGGAGAGGAGGTCGCAAGGTGGCGAGCTTGGCGACGGTGTGCGGAAGTAGAGGGGCCATTGCCACTTATGAACATGTTCGTGTGTCTGGCGAAATTAGAGCGCCATTTACGCCCAGCAAACCGTATGCCACACGGAGCGCAACTGTAACATTCCCCCCGCGACGGGGATAGAACACCCGATGCACTTAGGCCCGGTTCCGACCCTGAAGCTCCAGCATGGGCACCAACTGCAGCAACCGCATCTCGCCAGCTTCCAACAACATCATCTCGCCGCCAACCAGCTCCAGCCCTCCGCCCGGCAGCAGAAGCACTCTGCCCATTGGCACCAGTAGCTGCAAAACCGGCACCGCTGTCAATCCTCTGCCCACGGGCTGTGGCAGCATCGGCGAGTCGCTGACCGGCACTTGCGGGAGCACCACTAGCAACGCCATCACCTGCTGGATCTCTCTGTCCAACAGCCCATGCCGCAGCAACCGGGCGCAGGTCAGCACGGGCAGGTGCAGAAGCACCACCAGCGGCCCTGCCACCAGCCACATGTCTGCGCCCACAAGCACCATCACCAACACTAGCAGCCCGGCGCGAGCGAGCTCCGGCAGCCGCAAGTCCCATAGATGTAGCAGTTGCAGCAGATGCAGCACCACTCACCGCAGTCCTCTGCTCATGGACGCTGGTAGCAACGGCTGAGCGCCAACCACCACCAACAGGTGCCAAGGGGTCTCCGGCAGCAACATAGCCAGCTCTTTGCCCATTAGGACCACCACATGTAGTACCTTCACTACCGGCAGCAGCGGCACTACCAGCAGCAGTAGCAGCAGTAACAACACCCCAAGTTGTAGCCCTCCGCACATCAGCAGCAGCGCGCTGATCTCCAGTAGGAACGACACTCTCCGCACTCCAACCAGCACCACCACGTGTAGCAGCATGAGCAGCTGCACCCTCCGTAGCAACACCAGTTACACCAACACCCCTAGATGCGGCTTTGCACACACCATTCTCACCAGCAACAGTCGACCGCCGACCAACAGCCGCAGCAGAAGCAGCAGGAGCAACGGCGGCACCATCACGACCATTATCTCGACGTCCGCCGGCTGCTGCAGCAGCAGCAGTTGTGCGCCGACCGGCACCAGCAACACCACCACCAGCAACAACGACGGCGGCACCAACACGACCAGTATCTCGACGTCCGCCGGCTGATGCAACAACAGCAGCAGCAGCCATACGCCGACCAGCAGCACCACCACCAACAACGGCGGCACCAGCACTACCAATGTCTCCACGTCCGCCGGTTGCTGCAGCAACAACAGCAGCATCTGTGCGCCGAACGGCACCAGCACCAGCACCAGCAACAGCAGCACCAACCCGACCAGTATCTCGACGTCCGCCGGCTGCTGCAGCAGCAGCAGCAGCAACCGTGCGCCGACCAGCCCCAACAGCGGCACCAGCAGCAACAGCAACAACAACGGCGGCACCAGCACTACAAGTGTCGCTATGTCCGGCAGCTGCAGCAGCAACAGCAGCAGCAGCCGTACGTCGACTAGCACCACCACCAGCAGCAGGAGCAGCAACAGCAATAGCGGCACTAGCACTACCAGTGTCTCTACGTCCGCCGGCTGCTGCAGCAACAGCAGCAGCAGCCGTGCGCCGACCAGCACCACCCTCAGCAGCAGCAGCAGCAGCAGCAACGGCGGAACCAACACTACAAGTGTCTCTATGTCCGGCAGCTGCTGCAACAACAGCAGCAGTAGCCGTGCGCCGACCAGCACCACCTCCATCAGCAACAGCAACGGCGGAACCAACACTACCAGTGTCTCTACGTTCGCCGGCTGCTGCAGCAACAGCAGCAGCAGCCGTGCGCCGACCAGCACCACTCTCCGCAACAGCAGTAGCAGCAGCAGCAACAACAACAGCGGCACCATCACTACAAGTGTCTCTATGTCCGGCAGCTGCTGCAGCAACAACAGCAGCAGCCGTGCGCCGACCAGCACCACCAGCAGCAGCAACAGCAGCAGTAGCAGCAACGGCGGAACCAACACTACCAGTGTCTCTACTTCCGCCGGCTGCAGCAGCAACAACAGCAGCAGCTGTGCGCCGAACAGCCCCAACAGCAGCACCAGCAGCAGCAGCAACGTCGGTACCAACACTACCAGCGTCTCTATGGCAGGCGGCTGCTGCAGGAGCAGCGGCAGCAGCTCTACGCTGAAAGGCATCGGCAGCCTCCCTCGAACCACCGGCGGTAGGGGCAGCCCGCCGCCCACCAGCGGTAGCCCTAGCAGCTCGCCGCAGAGGAGCAGGTTTTTCCGACCGACTCGTAAGCGGGCGACGGACGGCGCAAGTGGCGCGCACGACAGATGCCCAAGAGCCACCGAGGGGGGGTAGAGACAAAGCAGAGCGAAGAGGGCGTCGCGCATTGTGACGAGGAGTAGCGCGGCGCCCCGATGCGGAGGTACCGACAAGGGATGCGGGGGGGGGGGACAGCAGACGACGCACGGACCGTAGCACGGGCCCGACGAGCAGCAGAATCGCGACGGGGAGGTCCAGACGCGGAGGACCGGGCGAAAGGGGGAAGAGGAGAAGGGGAAGCCAGTCGGGACGGCCCGGGAGCAAGACGCGAAGGCCGGTCAATGGCCCGGTCGTCGGCCATAACGAGGCCCCGGGAGCAGCGTTGATCGCTACAAAACACGTAGAGCCACCCCCTCCCCAGCCTCCCCGCTACGAACAGGGAGGAGGGAGGGAGGGTGAGGAGAAATACGTGTTCCTATTTGCCCAAGCCGTGCTCCTATTTGGCCGGTACACGGCTCGCGAGCCGTGTGCCGTAATTGGAATACCTGTATTTTTGATATTTTCGGTACAGGGCTCGCGAGCCGTGTACCGCACGTCTAATAATCGGAATATCGGCTAATTGAACTGTGTACAGGTAAGAGACAAGCAGGGAGGGAAACCCTAACTTCTTGGATGGATTTTTGGATGGTTTCATTCTTGGCGCTGTGGCATGCCTTCCTGTTGTAGATTGTTACAAGAAAAACTAGATGAGCACGGACAGGGAAAGTGGGAGGGGAAACAAAAGGGCAAGAGTGACAAGAGGATCACGGAATCCAAAGCACGGCAAATGGAAAGCACTACATTGTGCACAAACCTAGCAGATTGAACTAAAGAAACTCCTAGGCCGCGCCGAGAATGCAACACGTGCAGGCGACAAGCGGCGCCTCACGCGCCGCTCGAGGAAACACGGGGACGCGTGCATGCCTTCCTGTTCCTCGGGCTTAGATTTTTTTTCCCTCCTTTCTTCTTTTTTGCCTGGTGGCCTCCACTGCTTTTTCTTGTAAGGCATTTTGGATAATATTTTCTTGGAAAGGAACTCTTGGATATATTTGATTTTCACCCTGTACTGGTACCTGTACGGCGGTACCCAGCGGAGCGTCACCGCCCATCGATCTGCCGCCCGACCGTCATCCGCACTGTCACCACAAAGCCGCTCAGTGCACGTCACAGCCACAACTGCTATCACCAATACTCGATATTGACGGACATCATTCCTGGCAATAAAAGCTAGCCTTTGCAAAGCAAGGGCGTGGTGGCCCAAACTCAAGTACCCACACAACTCCGGCACTCAGTCGCTGACCCGAAACTACGTCGTCATTGGCGCCGAAACCTAATAATTCAGCAGCACAAGATGGCCGCTCGTGTCGCCGTGTGTCGCCAGTTACTGCGGGCCGCTCCAAGCCGCCTGAAGCCACGGGGATCCCTGACAAAATCTCTAGCCGGCGCGCTACGGTTCAGTAGCATGGCTACACCACGGGTGCGAGCGAAACGCTGAACTCGCTAGAGTCTAACTCGTCGAGTCTGAAGTCGCTCATCGGCGCTGCGACTGACTCTGCGGCACCTCGCCCCCATCGTAGGCAACCGAACCACCTGTGCCGCTCCATATATCTTTGCGGTGTGGAATTCGTCCTCGCTTTGCGTCTTTTTCACACCGTGCGCAGGTATTGGCGATGACGTCAGCGGCCTCGACGGCGGAGGGCAGTGCGACGGTGGGAGCGGCACTCGGCGACTATATGTCATCCTTCGACGTCGTCGACGCCGTCAGGAAGCACTTAGACAGGGTGGCCGTCATCTCCGGGGGCAAGGAATACACGTGCGGGGCTGCCCGAATCTTATGTCGCATGTGGCCGCATCGTCGCTATTCTCAGCGACTGACTCGCGCTGTTGTGTCGTATCGATTCTTGTTGTGCGACGACGGCAGGTACGGGGTCATTCTCGGCGCTGCGGTCCACCTAGCGGAGGCGCTGCAGGCGCAAGGGCGCGTCGAAGGGGAGAGAGTCGCACTCATGTCCCCACCTGGAGTGGAGTTTGTCGTAGGCCTCCCTGCCCTCACCTCAATAGTGTCGTGTCCGCGTTCTCCGCTTCCGGTATGGCGTTCAATACAGTCATACACAAGACGTGGGAATGGTATTTGTCGCCGAGTAAACCTCTGTCTCCGCTGTGACGCCCACTTTAGGTTGGCACGTGGGCATGCTGGCTTAGCAGTGCCATCTGTGTCCCCCTGGCTCTCTCACACCCTCCGGCAGAGTTGGAGTACGTCCTCCAGGATGCTAGCGTCGTCACCGTGAGGCCCACCTACTCTCCCCTACTCATCCTGTGCCCCCTGTGATGTTGGCATTCCAAATGTTGGATGTCATCTGCTGCGGGAATACGTGTCTTAACTAGGGGTGGTGGTGATGTAAGGTGTTGGCGCACCCGGACTACACGGAGCTGCTGGAGCCCCTTGCGACCTCTTGCTCAACGGAGCTACTCCCTCTGCCTATCGGCTGCACCACAAAGCTGAACTCAGGTATGTACCTTCACCGAATGATCCTCACTCCTTCGCTCAGGCCAGACCACCGGATCTTGTGGTCAGTCTCCAATCCCCCTCCCCCTTCTTCCGTCTTCCCCACTTGACGGTGCTAACCCGCTGTCTATGTGCAGAGGAAGCAGCCGATG
>JAPMLY010002592.1:15000-42642 GCA_026401115.1 Tetraselmis chui
CAGCTGAGCGGGAGCCCGCCGTCCTGGAAGATTGTGGGGCGCACCAGTGTGGACATCATCAAGTACAGCGGATACAAGGTGGGCGCCAAGTGGCACCTCCCCACACAACACCTAACGCCGGCTCAACACGGCTCCATACTTTTGTAACGTTGGCTGTTAACAACGCACATGCAAACAATTGATTCAATGAGTCCAACAAATGTTTAAAATTTTCAAGTTGCGATCGACAGTCCTTCGCATGTTTATGCTGTGAAGGGTGGGGGGTATGTGGGGGGGTGGTCTGTAACGGGTTGGTTGTGGTGGGGGGTAGTGGTTGGGTCTGACGCGTGGCGTGTCTGCTGCTAGATCTCGGCATTGGACATTGAGAACAAGCTACTGCAGCACCCGTCCATCCGGGAGTGCGCTGTGGTGGGCATCGCGGATGAGGTGCGCGGGCAGCTGGTGGGCGCGGTGATGGGGCTGCGGGAGGGGGAGGAGCTGACAGTGCAGGGGCTGGGGGAGTGGTGCAAGGACAAGATGCCGCCGTACCATGTCCCCAAAAAGCTCGCCGTCGTGCAGACCATCCCGCGCAACGCAATGGGGAAGATCAACAAAAAACAGCTGCTGAAGGACATCTTTCCCGCCCCGTCGTAGTCACACACACACACACACACACACACACACACACACACACACACACACACACACACACACACACAAGCAAGCGTCATTAGAGGGTTGGGAGCCTCGAATGCTCCCGGATTGATGTGCTGATGTAAATGACACGTCTTTTTGGCTCCACAATCAGGTGCCCCATTCTTTACTTAATGAGCCCCCTTTAAACAGGTTTCCTTATTGTCTTCGCACCTACAAACGATCATGCGAGAAATTCACTGACTTCTGGTAAACCCTGATACTCTCCCCTAAGCTAACCCTTACCTACCTACACTGCAGAAGTCGCAGCCGCTGAGACGGGTAAGGACGGAGGAGTGGTTAGATAAAAGACCCAATGAATCATGGTACCTCAGCAGTGACAAAGCTAATTTCCCGACAGCAAGAAGAGTGGATTGGTATGCAATCTCATTTTCTGGTTACGGCAATGTCAATGTGACTCCTGGTGCAAAAACCAAACACACACACCCCTGACGCAGAGTCCGTCACCCCTGGGTGGGGCGCATTTTTCCATACAGTGTGCGTATGGCATTGTTGGTGACCCTTGTATGTATGGGAGGACGCGAAGGCTGCTATGACGCAAGGGTTCAATGTCTGTGAGTACGACAAGCAGCTCGCTAGTTTTGTCCTGTTCTCGGGCAGAGAGAAAGAGAGAGAGAGAGAGAGAGAGAGAGAGAGGGGGGGGGGGGGGGGAGAGAGAGAGAGAGAGAGAGAGAGAGGGGGGGAGAGAGAGAGAGAGGGAGAGGGGGGGGGGGGGGGAGAGAGAGAGAGAGAGAGAGAGAGAGAGAGAGAGAGAGAGAGAGAGAGAGAGAGAGAGAGAGAGAGAGAGAGAGAGAGGGAGAGAGAGAGGAGGGAGAGGGGGGGAGAGAGCGAGCCAGCGAGGTCCATAGACAATGGGCGGGTCGTTCTCTGCGGTGCATCTTCTTCCGTTTGTGTGTGGCTCTCTGCTGTGCTCACAAAGAAATTCACCTATTTACAGGAAAGACCATCGTCGCTGCTACAGACTAATAAGGCAGGCATTACATAGGCTGCTGTCTCACAGTTAGAGCAGAGTATTCTCATGTGCAGAAAATTAATGTTTATGGTATTTTGGCAACGCCGCTGAGGGGCTCTGCCGTTGCCTAGAAGCAAGTGAGGAGGGCTGGGTCGGCGATCTCATAGAAAACATCGCGCGTGCCCTTGGGGACTGGCGGGCAGCCGGCCGTGTTTGTTTGATTGTTGTCTGTTCAGATCTCACATTTAATTTGACCAGTCACTTTGAGTATGTACGATATCATATTTGTACACCAGTCCAATACATTAACCGTTATATTCTCTGTTCAGGCACTCCAGCAACTACCATGCACGGGACGAAAAAGGAGGAAATAAAGCGACGAGGGAAAGATCGAGAAGACGGAAAGAGATGATGGTAAGAGCGAGAAGAGGGTCACGAAGAAGTCATTAAATCAAGCACAATGCCGGTTTGCTCGCATTAATCAAACAACGTAATCCTCGTTTTCCATTTAAGTCCTCCCATGTCGCATGATGTGTAAACTTCATGGCTCCGCACCGTCATCTTGTTGTTGATGTGACGGTTACAAGTGCTCGCACGAACACCAATGTTCGTCGTATAGGTGCTCGTCTCCCACTCTCGGGCAGCCTTGCATTGGGAGCTCAGCATGGCAAACTTAATGCGGACCTCGATCCGAACTTTAGCTTTGCTTGGCACGCCTTCAATTCAATCGGTCGATGATTACTATCCCTTCGCTTTGGAGGATGGGGGCCGGTTGACGCCTATGGCGACCGAGTTGGTTGATCGCCTCGTTGTTTTGGTGGTAGCTCATCGCCGCCCTGGCGTGGGTGCCGCCGACTATCGCTCCTTGCGCTTTGACAATATGCAGCATTTCGTTCGTCGAACTGCTTATGTTCCTTTTCGGCGTTTTTTGGGGGATGTGCGGCGAGAGTTCATGCAACGTTCATGGTACTTTGGGTCCCTTTCTCCGTGATGCTTTGCAGGGGGGCAATGCTGATGCTGTGGCATGCCTTCATGTTCCTCGGGCTTAGGTTTTTCCTCTTTTCTTCTTTTTGCTTGGTGGCTTATGCGCGCGACATCGTGGTGGCGACATCGTGGCGACATCGTGGACATGCGCGCGACATGGTGGTACATCGTGTCGGGTATTTATTTATTACCGCGCGTCGCGCGACATCGTTGACCAGCCGTCGCGACTAGAAGTAGCGGGTGTCCATAACTACGTAAATGTTCTGTATGGTACGTTTGAACTTTTTATTTTTTAACGTACAACAGCTCCTTCTCTTCTTCTGCCTACGAGGCCATGTACGACGTATTACAAATAAAAACCGCGGAGAATCTGTGAGATTCTGTGGCTTCTTCTTCAGTACCATCTGTACCGACCGCTAAATGGGTCACGACCGACCTTACCGACCGCTCACCGCAATCAACCTTCGCACGACCTTTTGCTGCGCCATGACGGAACCACCGGCTCCGCCCCTGTGGGTAGCTTTGCGTGGGAAAATCAAGAAAGTAGTTGCTAAAGCTGTGCCCCTTGCTCGATGTGTCGTTACTATGGAGTGGCCGAGCGAGGAGTTGGCGGAGGATTTAGCCCGATACGTGGACGCTTACAACGAGGAGCCGGACCTAGTAGCGTCGTTTCCAGAATGGAACAGGTCATACGGCTCGAGCGAGTGGAAAAACAAGCAAACTACCAAATTTTCGGGGGATGTCACGACTAGAGTGAGGAGCTGGCAATTCAACTTGATGAGGTATGTTTGCTACGCTGACGACATGGCTTGACTAGTGCCTCGGGGATGTGTGTATGATCTGATATATCATACATCGGCCTGTATGATTACGCGTTTTCATAATCAGTACTTTTTCTGTTAAATACCGCTAAGTACAGTCAGTGAATATCTAAAGTAGCGGCAGACACGCCTAAGCTCAGTGTCGTCTGCACCACCGACTTCGGCTACAAATCGAGCGACCATCCCTATCATAAGGTATGATATCACCACGCCCGCCTAACAGTGGAGGCGAGAAGGATATTGGATAGCGGGGGCGGATCAGTGGGGCGTGTTTATTCCGTGCGGACCCGGTTCATGTTGCCAAGGGCGACCGGGTCTAGTCGCATGTGGTGCTCGAAGCAGTAGCGGCTGTAGCGGGAGCCGGGCATACACAAGGGAATCTCACACTGCACGCAGTAAAAAGACGTCTAGTGAAGGACACCCTCGTCGCGGTAGCACCGGAGGCAGCGAGCTTGCTTGCTTCGGCCCTTTTTGGAGCGGCCCAAGTTACCGGGGACGTGGGCGCGCTCGTCTTGGAGGATCCGTTTCGGTTCGGCCAAAGGTACGGATAATGTCCTTCCCCGCTGTTGGGCCGGCACAGCGTGATCTTGTAGCCCGTTGTAGACCAAAGTCTTACTTAAAATCTCAGCGAAGTTCTTGATAGTTAGAGCTGAGTAGGGGTGGGAAGCGGAGACGTGAAACTTGATTAGCTTCCAACAGTCGGTAGCGCAAATACTGCTGGGTAATGTAGTCGCTAGTCGGAACCAACTCTCTTTTGTTCCGACTGTATGGTGAAGTTGCTAGGACAGATGTGGCTGTGCATACTACCTGTAAACACTGGATAAACGCGAGCATCCCCTCTGAAAAGAAATCTATCTGATCGCACCACCTTGCATTAACCGCGACCATGCGCGATGCATACATTGCTGATGAAGTCTGCCGGCCGGATAAGGACATAACAGTTGTGCTTATTGCCTGGAGACAATGACAATAATGGTTAACATTTTCGTGATTATAATTACAGCCTTCACTGATACACTCTCACACACACACACACACACACTGACGCACAGGCACACAGGCGCACACACAGACACAAATACACAGTGACACACACACACACTGGCACACCTACACTAATACACACACACCCACACACACACACGCACAAGCACACACACACACACACACACGCACACACACATTACACACTGACACACACACACACACGCACAAGCACACACACACACACACACGCACACACACATACACACACAGGCAGACACACATTACACACTGACACACACACACACACACACACACACACACACACACACTCACACGGTGTGTGTCAAACTGTGTGTGTGCCAATCTACCTTCGGTGCAAGTACGAAAACACACCAATTCCGTGAGTTATGGGGTTGAGCATATCATGGGGGGAAATGATAAAGTAATGGCGGACCTTGAGCAATTTCGATGCAACATTCACCTCATGGCTTACAAGCTCGCACCTAACAAACGCCCCCGCACAAATTAATGACCGACTAAGACGCGCGGTGCGGTTGGCGCGATCGTTGACCTTGCCCATAGCTTCACACAGAAATGACAAAAAGGAGAAACCCACGGTGCTCGTTGATATGAAACCCACGAGCATCCTCGGTATTGGGTTTATTGTCATGGGCTGACGTAATGTGACGGTGTCGCCAGGTACGGGTGGGACCCACACGGCGTCCTTGGCGGTATCGTCGGTGAGAGCGGGGTCGCCATCGTCGTCGGACGAGCCGACCTCCATATCGAGGGCTTCGCTGGTGTTGCCGGGTATCTCCCCCACCTCGGTAGGTGGCGATGTGTCGCTGGAGGTGGAGTTAGCGGAGGACCCCCCCGACATAAGGTCGATAGGTAGTGTGGGTTCGATAGTCGGCGTACCGGTATCACTCACTACCGACCCTGTAATAATTGGTACCAGTAACGCACTCTCCGTAGCTGCACCGGGAATTTGCACCGTTGGCCGGGGGGGTTGAAAGGGCATTCGCACTGCAACGCGTTGTGCGTTGCTGGTTTGTGTTGGTGCTGGGGTTAAACGGCCTGCGTTGTCGGATTCGACGCGAAAAGCGCGAGCCGACTCGTGTCTCGGCGGCATGCTATCCCAAATTGCCACCCACAGGCCTTCACCGATAGACTCGCCGACTAGCCCGTAGGTTCGGTCAGGTTGTTGTCGTTGTGCACCATCATTTAGGGGCTGAAGGGGGGCTCTACGGGCGGAGACGCGCGCTCCTGTCGTTACGGTCTTCCTCAAGGTGGTGGTGGCGGGTCGCCGACATGCGATCTCGGCAAATTGCACGTTTTAACCGCTTCCGCACCACCCCAGGTTCCGAGTCAACGGAGTTAAGCAGAGAACACCCTCAGGTACACGCTGCCAAAGTTTGACGAAGTACTAACTTTTCCTCGCGTGGGGCTGACCCGTTTTTTACGAGACTTTGGTGTACGATTAGTCATACAAATGTAGTACTTATCATACACATATCCCCGAGGCACTAGACGTAACTACTTACGCTTGCTCTCGCGTTTCTATTCCCCGCACGCTCTAGCAACTGCTTGTGGCATATCGGAACGTTTTCTTCGTTGACATCCTGCAACTCATCTAGTCTGTCCGACTGCATTTCCAGGGAAGTTGGAAGACTCGCTAGTTTCCAGAACGTTTCGCACGGGAAGAATCTAGGACTGAAGAATGTCGTGTAAGTTTCCCGCGCACAATTGTCATCATCCAGCATGTAGTTTAATTTAAGATTGCGTGCCGCCGCAACATGTTTTTCGTCTCTCTTATTCACCCGCCATGCCTTCCCTATTAGGTTTCTGCCTTACCCTGAAGAGTGCCCACCGGAGAATAAGGGCGCGATAGCGTTGATGCTACCTCCGGTGACTTTGGAGCTGCACGAGACGGCGTACAAGGCCTCTGGCTCGACACAATATAGTTTGTCGGTGATTTTTTCGACCGCGGCGATAATGGCGGTCAAGGGAGCCCAATTGGTCTACGCGGCGAACAACCAGCCGCTATCATGTGAGGATACTTGGTTTTACGGCGGGCGTTGGGCGCTACTACCACCATACTCAGACTGGGAGGTAACCCCCCCCCCCCCCCCCTTCTCCTTCGCGCGTGCCATCCTTGTATTCCAGCATCTACCAACCCCGCTGGATATGACGTCTCCTTGTCGTTAATGCTATTATCTATTTACAACGAACTAATTATGCCTTTATGTGCCATTCAGGCATACGTGAAACAGACTTTAAAGACCCTTGTGCTTCACCCGGACTTGAAGAAGTTGTTCCGAAAGCCCATACGGAAGGCTGTAGCGGCCTGGGTCATCCCCGAGGTGCGCTTTCTGCCTGAGCGCGCCGGATACAAGCGGGAGCACCCCAAGCTCGCTTACAGCAAAACAGGTAAGCTTTTTTCACAATGACCACTACTGCCTGTTCTGTGAGGTTAGCTGTGCAGAGTTGTTTTGAGTTTATTGTATTCAGATTTCTGTCACTTGCAAAAAATTGACACAACAAGTTTCTGATGCTCTCTTTATATGTTATAGGCATTCGTGGTGCACGGGAGGCCGTTGCGCGCGAGGAACGTGCTCTTGCCCGCAGGCAAGCAGCTGCTGAGCGCAAGCAGGCTGCTGGTCGAGGCTCAAGGGAGACTCATCGCTCGGGATGCGAGCGTGTTGAGGCTGAAGTGCCGGTGGCGGGCAGGATGGGGGTGGAGGACCTGTCGGAGCGAGATGTGCCCTTCGTTTCAGGTGAGTTGGTGACAGAGGGAGGGACAGCGGTGGTGTCCTCGGGGGAAGCTGCCGTGGCAGAGGCGGTAGTAGGAAGCGAGGAGAAGGAACAGGTGGGGGGGGTAGATAAGGGGCCTTCGAGTTTGTCAGGGGTAGAGCGCATGGAGGCTGTCAGCATCGCAGCCGCTGGTGCCGCATCAGGGGGCATAGTAAGACAGGTGCAGCAGGCACAGGAGGCACGGAAAGCAGCGGATGCTCGCATAGAGGCGCGGCTAATAGTTGCCCAGGCGCGGTGGGAGCAGCAGCAGAAGCGCAGGCTGCCGGTACTGTCAGCAGGAACACGGCAGCTGCAAGCTCTTGGTCGGGACGCGGAGGTAGAGGCATTCAAGGCAGCAGTCAGATGGAATAGACAGCAGGCTGACCGTGCTGCGCCCAGCAAGAGTAGGCGACTAGAAGACATGTCCAGCCGCGGAGCTAGAATGTTAAGAATGGTTTTAGAGCAGCGGTCAGAACAGTCGTGAAAACCATATTGTAATTGAAATCTTTTCTGAACATTTACCTTGGCAAATTCTGTGCATTCACCTCAGCAATTTTTTCTTCTGAGCATTTACCTTCCCATGTTTCTGTGCATTCACCTCAGCAGTTTTTTCTTCTGAGCATTTACCTTACCATGTTTCTGTGCATTCACCTCAGCAGTTTTTTCTTCTGAGCATTTACCTTACCATGTTTCTGTGCATTCACCTCAGCAGTTTTTTCTTCTGAGCATTTACCTTACCATGTTTCTGTGCATTCACCGCAGCAGTTTTTTCTTCTGAGAATTTACCTTGTCAAGTTTCTGTGCATTCACCGCAGCAGTTTTTTCTTCTGAGAATTTACCTTGTCAAGTTTCTGTGCATTCACCTCAGCAGTTTTTTCTTCTGAGCATTTACCTTGTCAAGTTTCTGTGCATTCACCTCAGCAGTTTTTTCTTCTGAGCATTTACCTTCCCATGTTCTGTGCATTCACCTCAGCAGTTTTTTCTTCTGAGCATTTACCTTGTCAAGTTTCTGTGCATTCACCTCAGCAGTTTTTTCTTCTGAGCATTTACCTTCCCATGTTCTGTGCATTCACCTCAGCAGTTTTTTCTTCTGAGCATTTACCTTCCCATGTTCTGTGCATTCACCTCAGCAGTTTTTTCTTCTGAGCATTTACCTTCCCATTTTTCTGTGCATTCACCGCAGCAGTTTTTTCTTCTGAGAATTTACCTTGTCAAGTTTCTGTGCATTCACCTCAGCAGTTTTTCCTTCTGAGCATTTACCTTACCATGTGTCTGTGCATTCACCTCAGCAGTTTTTTTTCTGAGCATTTACCTTCCCATGTTTCTGTGCATTCACCTCAGCAGTTTTTTCTTCTGAGCATTTACCTTCCCATTTTTCTGTGCATTCACCGCAGCAGTTTTTTTTTCTGAGAATTTACCTTGTCAAGTTTCTGTGCATTCACCTCAGCAGTTTTTTCTTCTGAGAATTTACCTTGTCAAGTTTCTGTGCATTCACCTCAGCAGTTTTTTCTTCTGAGCATTTACCTTCCCATGTTCTGTGCATTCACCGCAGCAGTTTTTTCTTCTGAGAATTTACCTTGTCAAGTTTCTGTGCATTCACCTCAGCAGTTTTTTCTTCTGAGCATTTACCTTCCCATGTTTCTGTGCATTCACCTCAGCAGTTTTTTCTTCTGAGCATTTACCTTACGAAGTTTCTGTGCATTCACCTCAGCAGTTTTTTCTTCTGAGCATTTACCTTCCCATGTTTCTGTGCATTCACCTCAGCAGTTTTTTCTTCTGAGCATTTACCTTACGAAGTTTCTGTGCATTCACCTCAGCAGTTTTTTCTTCTGAGCATTTACCTTACCATGTTTCTGTGCATTCACCTCAGCAGTTTTTTCTTCTGAGCATTTACCTTCCCATGTTCTGTGCATTCACCTCAGCAGTTTTTTCTTCTGAGCATTTACCTTCTCAAGTTTCTGTGCATTCACCTCAGCAGTTTTTTCTTCTGAGCATTTACCTTGTCAAGTTTCTGTGCATTCACCTCAGCAGTTTTTTCTTCTGAGCATTTACCTTCCCATGTTCTGTGCATTCACCTCAGCAGTTTTTTCTTCTGAGTATTTACCTTGTCAAGTTTCTGTGCATTCACCTCAGCAGTTTTTTCTTCTGAGCATTTACCTTGTCAAGTTTCTGTGCATTCACCTCAGCAGTTTTTTCTTCTGAGCATTTACCTTCCCATGTTCTGTGCATTCACCTCAGCAGTTTTTTCTTCTGAGCATTTACCTTACGAAGTTTCTGTGCATTCACCTCAGCAGTTTTTTCTTCTGAGCATTTACCTTCCCATGTTTCTGTGCATTCACCTCAGCAGTTTTTTCTTCTGAGTATTTACCTTGTCAAGTTTCTGTGCATTCACCTCAGCAGTTTTTTCTTCTGAGCATTTACCTTGTCAAGTTTCTGTGCATTCACCTCAGCAGTTTTTTCTTCTGAGCATTTACCTTCCCATGTTCTGTGCATTCACCTCAGCAGTTTTTTCTTCTGAGCATTTACCTTGTCAAGTTTCTGTGCATTCACCTCAGCAGTTTTTTCTTCTGAGCATTTACCTTCCCATGTTCTGTGCATTCACCTCAGCAGTTTTTTCTTCTGAGCATTTACCTTCCCATGTTCTGTGCATTCACCTCAGCAGTTTTTTCTTCTGAGCATTTACCTTCCCATGTTCTGTGCATTCACCTCAGCAGTTTTTTCTTCTGAGCATTTACCTTACCATGTTTCTGTGCATTCACCTCAGCAGTTTTTTCTTCTGAGCATTTACCTTCCCATGTTCTGTGCATTCACCTCAGCAGTTTTTTCTTCTGAGCATTTACCTTCCCATGTTCTGTGCATTCACCTCAGCAGTTTTTTCTTCTGAGCATTTACCTTCCCATGTTCTGTGCATTCACCTCAGCAGTTTTTTCTTCTGAGCATTTACCTTGTCAAGTTTCTGTGCATTCACCTCAGCAGTTTTTTCTTCTGAGCATTTACCTTCCCATGTTCTGTGCATTCACCTCAGCAGTTTTTTCTTCTGAGCATTTACCTTCCCATGTTCTGTGCATTCACCTCAGCAGTTTTTTCTTCTGAGCATTTACCTTCCCATGTTCTGTGCATTCACCTCAGCAGTTTTTTCTTCTGAGCATTTACCTTCCCATGTTCTGTGCATTCACCTCAGCAGTTTTTTCTTCTGAGCATTTACCTTACCATGTTTCTGTGCATTCACCTCAGCAGTTTTTTCTTCTGAGCATTTACCTTCCCATGTTCTGTGCATTCACCTCAGCAGTTTTTTCTTCTGAGCATTTACCTTCCCATGTTCTGTGCATTCACCTCAGCAGTTTTTTCTTCTGAGAATTTACCTTGTCAAGTTTCTGTGCATTCACCTCAGCAGTTTTTTCTTCTGAGCATTTACCTTCCCATGTTCTGTGCATTCACCTCAGCAGTTTTTTCTTCTGAGCATTTACCTTCCCATGTTCTGTGCATTCACCTCAGCAGTTTTTTCTTCTGAGCATTTACCTTGTCAAGTTTCTGTGCATTCACCTCAGCAGTTTTTTCTTCTGAGCATTTACCTTCCCATGTTCTGTGCATTCACCTCAGCAGTTTTTTCTTCTGAGCATTTACCTTCCCATGTTCTGTGCATTCACCTCAGCAGTTTTTTCTTCTGAGCATTTACCTTCCCATGTTCTGTGCATTCACCTCAGCAGTTTTTTCTTCTGAGCATTTACCTTACCATGTTTCTGTGCATTCACCTCAGCAGTTTTTTCTTCTGAGCATTTACCTTCCCATGTTCTGTGCATTCACCTCAGCAGTTTTTTCTTCTGAGCATTTACCTTACCATGTTTCTGTGCATTCACCTCAGCAGTTTTTTCTTCTGAGCATTTACCTTCCCATGTTCTGTGCATTCACCTCAGCAGTTTTTTCTTCTGAGTATTTACCTTGTCAAGTTTCTGTGCATTCACCTCAGCAGTTTTTTCTTCTGAGCATTTACCTTCCCATGTTCTGTGCATTCACCTCAGCAGTTTTTTCTTCTGAGCATTTACCTTCCCATGTTTCTGTGCATTCACCTCAGCAGTTTTTTCTTCTGAGCATTTACCTTCCCATGTTCTGTGCATTCACCTCAGCAGTTTTTTCTTCTGAGCATTTACCTTCCCATGTTTCTGTGCATTCACCTCAGCAGTTTTTTCTTCTGAGCATTTACCTTACCATGTTTCTGTGCATTCACCTCAGCAGTTTTTTCTTCTGAGCATTTACCTTACGAAGTTTCTGTGCATTCACCTCAGCAGTTTTTTCTTCTGAGCATTTACCTTACCATGTTTCTGTGCATTCACCTCAGCAGTTTTTTCTTCTGAGCATTTACCTTACCATGTTTCTGTGCATTCACCTCAGCAGTTTTTTCTTCTGAGCATTTACCTTACCATGTTTCTGTGCATTCACCTCAGCAGTTTTTTCTTCTGAGCATTTACCTTACCATTTTTCTGTGCATTCACCGCAGCAGTTTTTTCTTCTGAGAATTTACCTTGTCAAGTTTCTGTGCATTCACCTCAGCAGTTTTTTCTTCTGAGCATTTACCTTCCCATGTTCTGTGCATTCACCTCAGCAGTTTTTTCTTCTGAGCATTTACCTTCCCATGTTTCTGTGCATTCACCTCAGCAGTTTTTTCTTCTGAGCATTTACCTTCCCATTTTTCTGTGCATTCACCGCAGCAGTTTTTTCTTCTGAGAATTTACCTTGTCAAGTTTCTGTGCATTCACCTCAGCAGTTTTTTCTTCTGAGAATTTACCTTGTCAAGTTTCTGTGCATTCACCTCAGCAGTTTTTTCTTCTGAGCATTTACCTTACCATGTTTCTGTGCATTCACCTCAGCAGTTTTTTCTTCTGAGCATTTACCTTACCATTTTTCTGTGCATTCACCGCAGCAGTTTTTTCTTCTGAGAATTTACCTTGTCAAGTTTCTGTGCATTCACCTCAGCAGTTTTTTCTTCTGAGCATTTACCTTCCCATGTTCTGTGCATTCACCTCAGCAGTTTTTTCTTCTGAGCATTTACCTTCCCATGTTTCTGTGCATTCACCTCAGCAGTTTTTTCTTCTGAGCATTTACCTTCCCATGTTCTGTGCATTCACCTCAGCAGTTTTTTCTTCTGAGCATTTACCTTCCCATGTTTCTGTGCATTCACCTCAGCAGTTTTTTCTTCTGAGCATTTACCTTACCATGTTTCTGTGCATTCACCTCAGCAGTTTTTTCTTCTGAGCATTTACCTTACCATGTTTCTGTGCATTCACCTCAGCAGTTTTTTCTTCTGAGCATTTACCTTCCCATGTTTCTGTGCATTCACCTCAGCAGTTTTTTCTTCTGAGCATTTACCTTCCCATTTTTCTGTGCATTCACCGCAGCAGTTTTTTCTTCTGAGAATTTACCTTGTCAAGTTTCTGTGCATTCACCTCAGCAGTTTTTTCTTCTGAGTATTTACCTTGTCAAGTTTCTGTGCATTCACCTCAGCAGTTTTTTCTTCTGAGAATTTACCTTGTCAAGTTTCTGTGCATTCACCTCAGCAGTTTTTTCTTCTGAGTATTTACCTTGTCAAGTTTCTGTGCATTCACCTCAGCAGTTTTTTCTTCTGAGTATTTACCTTGTCAAGTTTCTGTGCATTCACCTCAGCAGTTTTTTCTTCTGAGCATTTACCTTCCCATGTTCTGTGCATTCACCTCAGCAGTTTTTTCTTCTGAGCATTTACCTTACGAAGTTTCTGTGCATTCACCTCAGCAGTTTTTTCTTCTGAGCATTTACCTTCCCATGTTCTGTGCATTCACCTCAGCAGTTTTTTCTTCTGAGCATTTACCTTCCCATGTTCTGTGCATTCACCTCAGCAGTTTTTTCTTCTGAGCATTTACCTTACCATGTTTCTGTGCATTCACCTCAGCAGTTTTTTCTTCTGAGCATTTACCTTACCATGTTTCTGTGCATTCACCTCAGCAGTTTTTTCTTCTGAGCATTTACCTTACCATGTTTCTGTGCATTCACCGCAGCAGTTTTTTCTTCTGAGAATTTACCTTGTCAAGTTTCTGTGCATTCACCTCAGCAGTTTTTTCTTCTGAGCATTTACCTTCCCATGTTCTGTGCATTCACCTCAGCAGTTTTTTCTTCTGAGCATTTACCTTCCCATGTTCTGTGCATTCACCTCAGCAGTTTTTTCTTCTGAGCATTTACCTTCCCATGTTTCTGTGCATTCACCTCAGCAGTTTTTTCTTCTGAGCATTTACCTTACCATGTTTCTGTGCATTCACCTCAGCAGTTTTTTCTTCTGAGCATTTACCTTACGAAGTTTCTGTGCATTCACCTCAGCAGTTTTTTCTTCTGAGTATTTACCTTGTCAAGTTTCTGTGCATTCACCTCAGCAGTTTTTTCTTCTGAGCATTTACCTTACCATGTTTCTGTGCATTCACCTCAGCAGTTTTTTCTTCTGAGCATTTACCTTACCATGTTTCTGTGCATTCACCTCAGCAGTTTTTTCTTCTGAGCATTTACCTTACCATGTTTCTGTGCATTCACCTCAGCAGTTTTTTCTTCTGAGCATTTACCTTACCATTTTTCTGTGCATTCACCGCAGCAGTTTTTTCTTCTGAGAATTTACCTTGTCAAGTTTCTGTGCATTCACCTCAGCAGTTTTTTCTTCTGAGCATTTACCTTCCCATGTTCTGTGCATTCACCTCAGCAGTTTTTTCTTCTGAGCATTTACCTTCCCATGTTTCTGTGCATTCACCTCAGCAGTTTTTGTTCTGAGCATTTACCTTCCCATTTTTCTGTGCATTCACCGCAGCAGTTTTTTCTTCTGAGAATTTACCTTGTCAAGTTTCTGTGCATTCACCTCAGCAGTTTTTTCTTCTGAGCATTTACCTTCCCATGTTTCTGTGCATTCACCTCAGCAGTTTTTTCTTCTGAGCATTTACCTTCCCATTTTTCTGTGCATTCACCGCAGCAGTTTTTTCTTCTGAGAATTTACCTTGTCAAGTTTCTGTGCATTCACCTCAGCAGTTTTTTCTTCTGAGTATTTACCTTGTCAAGTTTCTGTGCATTCACCTCAGCAGTTTTTTCTTCTGAGAATTTACCTTGTCAAGTTTCTGTGCATTCACCTCAGCAGTTTTTTCTTCTGAGTATTTACCTTGTCAAGTTTCTGTGCATTCACCTCAGCAGTTTTTTCTTCTGAGCATTTACCTTCCCATGTTCTGTGCATTCACCTCAGCAGTTTTTTCTTCTGAGCATTTACCTTACGAAGTTTCTGTGCATTCACCTCAGCAGTTTTTTCTTCTGAGCATTTACCTTCCCATGTTTCTGTGCATTCACCTCAGCAGTTTTTTCTTCTGAGCATTTACCTTCCCATGTTCTGTGCATTCACCTCAGCAGTTTTTTCTTCTGAGCATTTACCTTCCCATGTTCTGTGCATTCACCTCAGCAGTTTTTTCTTCTGAGCATTTACCTTGTCAAGTTTCTGTGCATTCACCTCAGCAGGTTTTTCTTCTGAGCATTTACCTTCCCATGTTCTGTGCATTCACCTCAGCAGTTTTTTCTTCTGAGCATTTACCTTCCCATGTTCTGTGCATTCACCTCAGCAGTTTTTTCTTCTGAGCATTTACCTTCCCATGTTCTGTGCATTCACCTCAGCAGTTTTTTCTTCTGAGCATTTACCTTCCCATGTTCTGTGCATTCACCTCAGCAGTTTTTTCTTCTGAGCATTTACCTTCCCATGTTCTGTGCATTCACCTCAGCAGTTTTTTCTTCTGAGTATTTACCTTGTCAAGTTTCTGTGCATTCACCTCAGCAGTTTTTTCTTCTGAGCATTTACCTTCCCATGTTCTGTGCATTCACCTCAGCAGTTTTTTCTTCTGAGCATTTACCTTCCCATGTTTCTGTGCATTCACCTCAGCAGTTTTTTCTTCTGAGCATTTACCTTCCCATGTTCTGTGCATTCACCTCAGCAGTTTTTTCTTCTGAGCATTTACCTTCCCATGTTTCTGTGCATTCACCTCAGCAGTTTTTTCTTCTGAGCATTTACCTTACCATGTTTCTGTGCATTCACCTCAGCAGTTTTTTCTTCTGAGCATTTACCTTACGAAGTTTCTGTGCATTCACCTCAGCAGTTTTTTCTTCTGAGCATTTACCTTACCATGTTTCTGTGCATTCACCTCAGCAGTTTTTTCTTCTGAGCATTTACCTTACCATGTTTCTGTGCATTCACCTCAGCAGTTTTTTCTTCTGAGCATTTACCTTACCATGTTTCTGTGCATTCACCTCAGCAGTTTTTTCTTCTGAGCATTTACCTTACCATTTTTCTGTGCATTCACCGCAGCAGTTTTTTCTTCTGAGAATTTACCTTGTCAAGTTTCTGTGCATTCACCTCAGCAGTTTTTTCTTCTGAGTATTTACCTTGTCAAGTTTCTGTGCATTCACCTCAGCAGTTTTTTCTTCTGAGCATTTACCTTGTCAAGTTTCTGTGCATTCACCTCAGCAGTTTTTTCTTCTGAGTATTTACCTTGTCAAGTTTCTGTGCATTCACCTCAGCAGTTTTTTCTTCTGAGCATTTACCTTCCCATGTTCTGTGCATTCACCTCAGCAGTTTTTTCTTCTGAGCATTTTACCTTCCCATGTTTCTGTGCATTCACCTCAGCAGTTTTTTCTTCTGAGCATTTACCTTCCCATGTTCCGTGCATTCACCTCAGCAGTTTTTTCTTCTGAGCATTTACCTTCCCATGTTTCTGTGCATTCACCTCAGCAGTTTTTTCTTCTGAGCATTTACCTTCCCATTTTTCTGTGCATTCACCGCAGCAGTTTTTTCTTCTGAGAATTTACCTTGTCAAGTTTCTGTGCATTCACCTCATCAGTTTTTTCTTCTGAGTATTTACCTTGTCAAGTTTCTGTGCATTCACCTCAGCAGTTTTTTCTTCTGAGAATTTACCTTGTCAAGTTTCTGTGCATTCACCTCAGCAGTTTTTTCTTCTGAGTATTTACCTTGTCAAGTTTCTGTGCATTCACCTCAGCAGTTTTTTCTTCTGAGCATTTACCTTCCCATGTTCTGTGCATTCACCTCAGCAGTTTTTTCTTCTGAGCATTTACCTTCCCATGTTTCTGTGCATTCACCTCAGCAGTTTTTTCTTCTGAGCATTTACCTTCCCATTTTTCTGTGCATTCACCTCAGCAGTTTTTTCTTCTGAGCATTTACCTTCCCATGTTTCTGTGCATTCACCTCAGCAGTTTTTTCTTCTGAGCATTTACCTTCCCATTTTTCTGTGCATTCACCGCAGCAGTTTTTTCTTCTGAGAATTTACCTTGTCAAGTTTCTGTGCATTCACCTCAGCAGTTTTTTCTTCTGAGTATTTACCTTGTCAAGTTTCTGTGCATTCACCTCAGCAGTTTTTTCTTCTGAGAATTTACCTTGTCAAGTTTCTGTGCATTCACCTCAGCAGTTTTTTCTTCTGAGTATTTACCTTGTCAAGTTTCTGTGCATTCACCTCAGCAGTTTTTTCTTCTGAGCATTTACCTTCCCATGTTCTGTGCATTCACCTCAGCAGTTTTTTCTTCTGAGCATTTACCTTACGAAGTTTCTGTGCATTCACCTCAGCAGTTTTTTCTTCTGAGCATTTACCTTCCCATGTTCTGTGCATTCACCTCAGCAGTTTTTTCTTCTGAGCATTTACCTTCCCATGTTCTGTGCATTCACCTCAGCAGTTTTTTCTTCTGAGCATTTACCTTCCCATGTTTCTGTGCATTCACCTCAGCAGTTTTTTCTTCTGAGCATTTACCTTCCCATGTTCTGTGCATTCACCTCAGCAGTTTTTTCTTCTGAGCATTTACCTTCCCATGTTTCTGTGCATTCACCTCAGCAGTTTTTTCTTCTGAGCATTTACCTTACCATGTTCTGTGCATTCACCTCAGCAGTTTTTTCTTCTGAGCATTTACCTTACCATGTTTCTGTGCATTCACCGCAGCAGTTTTTTCTTCTGAGAATTTACCTTGTCAAGTTTCTGTGCATTCACCTCAGCAGTTTTTTCTTCTGAGCATTTACCTTCCCATGTTCTGTGCATTCACCTCAGCAGTTTTTTCTTCTGAGCATTTACCTTCCCATGTTCTGTGCATTCACCTCAGCAGTTTTTTCTTCTGAGCATTTACCTTCCCATGTTTCTGTGCATTCACCTCAGCAGTTTTTTCTTCTGAGCATTTACCTTACCATGTTTCTGTGCATTCACCTCAGCAGTTTTTTCTTCGTAAGGTAAATGCTCAGAAGAAAAAACTGCTGAGGTGAATGCACAGAAACATGGTAAGGTAAATGCTCAGAGAAAAAACTGCTGAGGTGAATGCACAGAAACATGGGAAGGTAAATGCTCAGAAGAAAAAACTGCTGAGGTGAATGCAGCAGAACATGGGAAGGTAAATGGCTCAGAAGAAAAAACTGCTGAGGTGAATGCACAGAACATGGGAAGGTAAATGCTCAGAAGAAAAAACTGCTGAGGTGAATGCACAGAAACTTGACAAGGTAAATTCTCAGAAGAAAAAACTGCTGCGGTGAATGCACAGAAACATGGTAAGGTAAATGCTCAGAAGAAAAAACTGCTGAGGTGAATGCACAGAAACATGGTAAGGTAAATGCTCAGAAGAAAAAACTGCTGAGGTGAATGCACAGAAACATGGGAAGGTAAATGCTCAGAAGAAAAAACTGCTGAGGTGAATGCACAGAACATGGGAAGGTAAATGCTCAGAAGAAAAAACTGCTGAGGTGAATGCACAGAAACATGGGAAGGGTAAATGCTCAGAAGAAAAAACTGCTGAGGTGAATGCACAGAACATGGGAAGGTAAATGCTCAGAAGAAAAAACTGCTGAGGTGAATGCACAGAACATGGAAGGTAAATGCTCAGAAGAAAAAACTGCTGAGGTGAATGCACAGAAACTTCGTAAGGTAAATGCTCAGAAGAAAAAACTGCTGAGGTGAATGCACAGAACATGGGAAGGTAAATGCTCAGAAGAAAAAACTGCTGAGGTGAATGCACAGAAACTTGACAAGGTAAATACTCAGAAGAAAAAACTGCTGAGGTGAATGCACAGAAACTTGACAAGGGTAAATTCTCAGAAGAAAAAACTGCTGAGGTGAATGCACAGAAACTTGACAAGGTAAATACTCAGAAGAAAAAACTGCTGAGGTGAATGCACAGAAACTTGACAAGGTAAATTCTCAGAAGAAAAAACTGCTGCGGTGAATGCACAGAAAAATGGGAAGGTAAATGCTCAGAAGAAAAAACTGCTGAGGTGAATGCACAGAAACATGGGAAGGTAAATGCTCAGAAGAAAAAACTGCTGAGGTGAATGCACAGAAAAATGGGAAGGTAAATGCTCAGAAGAAAAAACTGCTGAGGTGAATGCACAGAAACATGGGAAGGTAAATGCTCAGAAGAAAAAACTGCTGAGGTGAATGCACAGAACATGGGAAGGTAAATGCTCAGAAGAAAAAACTGCTGAGGTGAATGCACAGAAACTTGACAAGGTAAATACTCAGAAGAAAAAACTGCTGAGGTGAATGCACAGAAACTTGACAAGGTAAATTCTCAGAAGAAAAAACTGCTGAGGTGAATGCACAGAAACTTGACAAGGTAATACTCAGAAGAAAAAACTGCTGAGGTGAATGCACAGAAACTTGACAAGGTAAATTCTCAGAAGAAAAAACTGCTGCGGTGAATGCACAGAAAAATGGAAGGTAAATGCTCAGAAGAAAAAAACTGCTGAGGTGAATGCACAGAAACATGGGAAGGTAAATGCTCAGAAGAAAAAACTGCTGAGGTGAATGCACGGAACATGGGAAGGTAAATGCTCAGAAGAAAAAACTGCTGAGGTGAATGCACAGAAACATGGGAAGGTAAATGCTCAGAAGAAAAAACTGCTGAGGTGAATGCACAGAACATGGGAAGGTAAATGCTCAGAAGAAAAAACTGCTGAGGTGAATGCACAGAAACTTGACAAGGTAAATACTCAGAAGAAAAAACTGCTGAGGTGAATGCACAGAAACTTGACAAGGTAAATGCTCAGAAGAAAAAACTGCTGAGGTGAATGCACAGAAACTTGACAAGGTAAATACTCAGAAGAAAAAACTGCTGAGGTGAATGCACAGAAACTTGACAAGGTAAATTCTCAGAAGAAAAAACTGCTGCGGTGAATGCACAGAAAAATGGTAAGGTAAATGCTCAGAAGAAAAAACTGCTGAGGTGAATGCACAGAAACATGGTAAGGTAAATGCTCAGAAGAAAAAACTGCTGAGGTGAATGCACAGAAACATGGTAAGGTAAATGCTCAGAAGAAAAAACTGCTGAGGTGAATGCACAGAAACATGGTAAGGTAAATGCTCAGAAGAAAAAACTGCTGAGGTGAATGCACAGAAACTTCGTAAGGTAAATGCTCAGAAGAAAAAACTGCTGAGGTGAATGCACAGAAACATGGTAAGGTAAATGCTCAGAAGAAAAAACTGCTGAGGTGAATGCACAGAAACATGGGAAGGTAAATGCTCAGAAGAAAAAACTGCTGAGGTGAATGCACAGAACATGGGAAGGTAAATGCTCAGAAGAAAAAACTGCTGAGGTGAATGCACAGAAACATGGGAAGGTAAATGCTCAGAAGAAAAAACTGCTGAGGTGAATGCACAGAACATGGGAAGGTAAATGCTCAGAAGAAAAAACTGCTGAGGTGAATGCACAGAAACTTGACAAGGTAAATACTCAGAAGAAAAAACTGCTGAGGTGAATGCACAGAACATGGGAAGGTAAATGCTCAGAAGAAAAAACTGCTGAGGTGAATGCACAGAACATGGAAGGTAAATGCTCAGAAGAAAAACTGCTGAGGTGAATGCACAGAACATGGGAAGGTAAATGCTCAGAAGAAAAAACTGCTGAGGTGAATGCACAGAACATGGGAAGGTAAATGCTCAGAAGAAAAAACTGCTGAGGTGAATGCACAGAACATGGGAAGGTAAATGCTCAGAAGAAAAACCTGCTGAGGTGAATGCACAGAAACTTGACAAGGTAAATGCTCAGAAGAAAAAACTGCTGAGGTGAATGCACAGAACATGGGGAAGGTAAATGCTCAGAAGAAAAAACTGCTGAGGTGAATGCACAGAACATGGGAAGGTAAATGCTCAGAAGAAAAAACTGCTGAGGTGAATGCACAGAAACATGGGAAGGTAAATGCTCAGAAGAAAAAACTGCTGAGGGTGAATGCACAGAAACTTCGTAAGGTAAATGCTCAGAAGAAAAAACTGCTGAGGTGAATGCACAGAACATGGGAAGGTAAATGCTCAGAAGAAAAAACTGCTGAGGTGAATGCACAGAAACTTGACAAGGTAAATACTCAGAAGAAAAAACTGCTGAGGTGAATGCACAGAAACTTGACAAGGTAAATTCTCAGAAGAAAAAACTGCTGAGGTGAATGCACAGAAACTTGACAAGGTAAATACTCAGAAGAAAAAACTGCTGAGGTGAATGCACAGAAACTTGACAAGGTAAATTCTCAGAAGAAAAAACTGCTGCGGTGAATGCACAGAAAAATGGGAAGGTAAATGCTCAGAAGAAAAAACTGCTGAGGTGAATGCACAGAAACATGGGAAGGTAAATGCTCAGAAGAAAAAACTGCTGAGGTGAATGCACAGAAACTTGACAAGGTAAATTCTCAGAAGAAAAAACTGCTGCGGTGAATGCACAGAAAAATGGAAGGTAAATGCTCAGAACAAAAACTGCTGAGGTGAATGCACAGAAACATGGGAAGGTAAATGCTCAGAAGAAAAAACTGCTGAGGTGAATGCACAGAACATGGGAAGGTAAATGCTCAGAAGAAAAAACTGCTGAGGTGAATGCACAGAAACTTGACAAGGTAAATTCTCAGAAGAAAAAACTGCTGCGGTGAATGCACAGAAAAATGGTAAGGGTAAATGCTCAGAAGAAAAAACTGCTGAGGTGAATGCACAGAAACATGGTAAGGTAAATGCTCAGAAGAAAAAACTGCTGAGGTGAATGCACAGAAACATGGTAAGGTAAATGCTCAGAAGAAAAAACTGCTGAGGTGAATGCACAGAAACATGGTAAGGTAAATGCTCAGAAGAAAAAACTGCTGAGGTGAATGCACAGAAACTTGACAAGGTAAATACTCAGAAGAAAAAACTGCTGAGGTGAATGCACAGAAACTTCGTAAGGTAAATGCTCAGAAGAAAAAACTGCTGAGGTGAATGCACAGAAACATGGTAAGGTAAATGCTCAGAAGAAAAAACTGCTGAGGTGAATGCACAGAAACATGGGAAGGTAAATGCTCAGAAGAAAAAACTGCTGAGGTGAATGCACAGAACATGGGAAGGTAAATGCTCAGAAGAAAAAACTGCTGAGGTGAATGCACAGAACATGGGAAGGTAAATGCTCAGAAGAAAAAACTGCTGAGGTGAATGCACAGAAACTTGACAAGGTAAATTCTCAGAAGAAAAAACTGCTGCGGTGAATGCACAGAAACATGGTAAGGTAAATGCTCAGAAGAAAAAACTGCTGAGGTGAATGCACAGAAACATGGTAAGGTAAATGCTCAGAAGAAAAAACTGCTGAGGTGAATGCACAGAAAGCATGGTAAGGTAAATGCTCAGAAGAAAAAACTGCTGAGGTGAATGCACAGAACATGGGAAGGGTAAATGCTCAGAAGAAAAAACTGCTGAGGTGAATGCACAGAACATGGGAAGGTAAATGCTCAGAAGAAAAAACTGCTGAGGTGAATGCACAGAAACTTCGTAAGGTAAATGCTCAGAAGAAAAAACTGCTGAGGTGAATGCACAGAACATGGGAAGGTAAATGCTCAGAAGAAAAAACTGCTGAGGTGAATGCACAGAAACTTGACAAGGTAAATACTCAGAAGAAAAAACTGCTGAGGTGAATGCACAGAAACTTGACAAGGTAAATACTCAGAAGAAAAAACTGCTGAGGTGAATGCACAGAAACTTGACAAGGTAAATTCTCAGAAGAAAAAACTGCTGAGGTGAATGCACAGAAACTTGACAAGGTAAATACTCAGAAGAAAAAACTGCTGAGGGTGAATGCACAGAAACTTGACAAGGTAAATTCTCAGAAGAAAAAACTGCTGCGGTGAATGCACAGAAAAATGGAAGGTAAATGCTCAGAAGAAAAAACTGCTGAGGTGAATGCACAGAAACATGGAAGGTAAATGCTCAGAAGAAAAAACTGCTGAGGTGAATGCACAGAAACATGGTAAGGTAAATGCTCAGAAGAAAAAACTGCTGAGGTGAATGCACAGAAACATGGTAAGGTAAATGCTCAGAAGAAAAAACTGCTGAGGTGAATGCACAGAAACATGGGAAGGTAAATGCTCAGAAGAAAAAACTGCTGAGGTGAATGCACAGAACATGGGAAGGTAAATGCTCAGAAGAAAAAACTGCTGAGGTGAATGCACAGAAACATGGGAAGGTAAATGCTCAGAAGAAAAAACTGCTGAGGTGAATGCACAGAACATGGGAAGGTAAATGCTCAGAAGAAAAAACTGCTGAGGTGAATGCACAGAAACTTGACAAGGTAAATTCTCAGAAGAAAAAACTGCTGCGGTGAATGCACAGAAAAATGGTAAGGTAAATGCTCAGAAGAAAAAACTGCTGAGGTGAATGCACAGAAACATGGTAAGGTAAATGCTCAGAAGAAAAAACTGCTGAGGTGAATGCACAGAAACTTGACAAGGTAAATTCTCAGAAGAAAAAAACTGCTGAGGTGAATGCACAGAAACTTGACAAGGTAAATTCTCAGAAGAAAAAACTGCTGCGGTGAATGCACAGAAAAATGGGAAGGTAAATGCTCAGAAGAAAAAACTGCTGAGGTGAATGCACAGAAACATGGGAAGGTAAATGCTCAGAAGAAAAAAACTGCTGAGGTGAATGCACAGAACATGGGAAGGTAAATGCTCAGAAGAAAAAACTGCTGAGGTGAATGCACAGAAACTTGACAAGGTAAATTCTCAGAAGAAAAAACTGCTGCGGTGAATGCACAGAAAAATGGTAAGGTAAATGCTCAGAAGAAAAAACTGCTGAGGTGAATGCACAGAAACATGGTAAGGTAAATGCTCAGAAGAAAAAACTGCTGAGGTGAATGCACAGAAACATGGTAAGGTAAATGCTCAGAAGAAAAAACTGCTGAGGTGAATGCACAGAAACATGGTAAGGTAAATGCTCAGAAGAAAAAACTGCTGAGGTGAATGCACAGAAACTTCGTAAGGTAAATGCTCAGAAGAAAAAACTGCTGAGGTGAATGCACAGAAACATGGTAAGGTAAATGCTCAGAAGAAAAAACTGCTGAGGTGAATGCACAGAAACATGGAAGGTAAATGCTCAGAAGAAAAAACTGCTGAGGTGAATGCACAGAACATGGGAAGGTAAATGCTCAGAAGAAAAAACTGCTGAGGTGAATGCACAGAAACATGGGAAGGTAAATGCTCAGAAGAAAAAACTGCTGAGGTGAATGCACAGAACATGGGAAGTAAATGCTCAGAAGAAAAAACTGCTGAGGTGAATGCACAGAAACTTGACAAGGTAAATACTCAGAAGAAAAAACTGCTGAGGTGAATGCACAGAACATGGGAAGGTAAATGCTCAGAAGAAAAAACTGCTGAGGTGAATGCACAGAAACATGGTAAGGTAAATGCTCAGAAGAAAAAACTGCTGAGGTGAATGCACAGAACATGGGAAGGTAAATGCTCAGAAGAAAAAACTGCTGAGGTGAATGCACAGAAACATGGTAAGGTAAATGCTCAGAAGAAAAAACTGCTGAGGTGAATGCACAGAACATGGAAGGTAAATGCTCAGAAGAAAAAACTGCTGAGGTGAATGCACAGAACATGGGAAGGTAAATGCTCAGAAGAAAAAACTGCTGAGGTGAATGCACAGAACATGGGAAGGTAAATGCTCAGAAGAAAAAACTGCTGAGGTGAATGCACAGAAACTTGACAAGGTAAATGCTCAGAAGAAAAAACTGCTGAGGTGAATGCACAGAACATGGGAAGGTAAATGCTCAGAAGAAAAAACTGCTGAGGTGAATGCACAGAACATGGGAAGGTAAATGCTCAGAAGAAAAAACTGCTGAGGTGAATGCACAGAAACTTGACAAGGTAAATTCTCAGAAGAAAAAACTGCTGAGGTGAATGCACAGAACATGGGAAGGTAAATGCTCAGAAGAAAAAACTGCTGAGGTGAATGCACAGAACATGGGAAGGTAAATGCTCAGAAGAAAAAACTGCTGAGGTGAATGCACAGAAACATGGTTAAGGTAAATGCTCAGAAGAAAAAACTGCTGAGGTGAATGCACAGAACATGGGAAGGTAAATGCTCAGAAGAAAAAACTGCTGAGGTGAATGCACAGAACATGGGAAGGTAAATGCTCAGAAGAAAAAACTGCTGAGGTGAATGCACAGAACATGGGAAGGTAAATGCTCAGAAGAAAAAACTGCTGAGGTGAATGCACAGAACATGGGGAAGGTAAATGCTCAGAAGAAAAAACTGCTGAGGTGAATGCACAGAAACTGGACAAGGTAAATGCTCAGAAGAAAAAACTGCTGAGGTGAATGCACAGAACATGGGAAGGTAAATGCTCAGAAGAAAAAACTGCTGAGGTGAATGCACAGAACATGGGAAGGTAAATGCTCAGAAGAAAAAACTGCTGAGGTGAATGCACAGAACATGGGAAGGGTAAATGCTCAGAAGAAAAAACTGCTGAGGTGAATGCACAGAAACATGGTAAGGTAAATGCTCAGAAGAAAAAACTGCTGAGGTGAATGCACAGAACATGGGAAGGTAAATGCTCAGAAGAAAAAACTGCTGAGGTGAATGCACAGAACATGGGGAAGGTAAATGCTCAGAAGAAAAAACTGCTGAGGTGAATGCACAGAACATGGGAAGGTAAATGCTCAGAAGAAAAAACTGCTGAGGTGAATGCACAGAAACTTGACAAGGTAAATGCTCAGAAGAAAAAACTGCTGAGGTGAATGCACAGAACATGGGAAGGTAAATGCTCAGAAGAAAAAACTGCTGAGGTGAATGCACAGAAACTTGACAAGGTAAATGCTCAGAAGAAAAAACTGCTGAGGTGAATGCACAGAAACTTGACAAGGTAAATACTCAGAAGAAAAAACTGCTGAGGTGAATGCACAGAAACATGGGAAGGTAAATGCTCAGAAGAAAAAACTGCTGAGGTGAATGCACAGAAACTTCGTAAGGTAAATGCTCAGAAGAAAAAACTGCTGAGGTGAATGCACAGAACATGGGAAGGTAAATGCTCAGAAGAAAAAACTGCTGAGGTGAATGCACAGAAACTTGACAAGGTAAATGCTCAGAAGAAAAAACTGCTGAGGTGAATGCACAGAAACTTGACAAGGTAAATACTCAGAAGAAAAAACTGCTGAGGTGAATGCACAGAACATGGGAAGGTAAATGCTCAGAAGAAAAAACTGCTGAGGTGAATGCACAGAAACTTGACAAGGTAAATGCTCAGAAGAAAAAACTGCTGAGGTGAATGCACAGAAACTTGAGAAGGTAAATGCTCAGAAGAAAAAACTGCTGAGGTGAATGCACAGAACATGGGAAGGTAAATGCTCAGAAGAAAAAACTGCTGAGGTGAATGCACAGAAACATGGTAAGGTAAATGCTCAGAAGAAAAAACTGCTGAGGTGAATGCACAGAAACTTCGTAAGGTAAATGCTCAGAAGAAAAAACTGCTGAGGTGAATGCACAGAAACATGGGAAGGTAAATGCTCAGAAGAAAAAACTGCTGAGGTGAATGCACAGAAACTTCGTAAGGTAAATGCTCAGAAGAAAAAACTGCTGAGGTGAATGCACAGAAACATGGGAAGGTAAATGCTCAGAAGAAAAAACTGCTGAGGTGAATGCACAGAAACTTGACAAGGTAAATTCTCAGAAGAAAAAACTGCTGCGGTGAATGCACAGAACATGGGAAGGTAAATGCTCAGAAGAAAAAACTGCTGAGGTGAATGCACAGAAACTTGACAAGGTAAATTCTCAGAAGAAAAAACTGCTGAGGTGAATGCACAGAAACTTGACAAGGTAAATTCTCAGAAAAAAAAAACTGCTGCGGTGAATGCACAGAAAAATGGGAAGGTAAATGCTCAGAAGAAAAAACTGCTGAGGTGAATGCACAGAAACATGGGAAGGTAAATGCTCAGAAAAAAAACTGCTGAGGTGAATGCACAGACACATGGTAAGGTAAATGCCTCAGAAGGAAAAACTGCTGAGGTGAATGCACAGAAACTTGACAAGGTAAATTCTCAGAAGAAAAAACTGCTGCGGTGAATGCACAGAAAAATGGGAAGGTAAATGCTCAGAAGAAAAAACTGCTGAGGTGAATGCACAGAACATGGGAAGGTAAATGCTCAGAAGAAAAAACTGCTGAGGTGAATGCACAGAACATGGGAAGGTAAATGCTCAGAAGAAAAAACTGCTGAGGTGAATGCACAGAAACTTGACAAGGTAAATGCTCAGAAGAAAAAACTGCTGAGGTGAATGCACAGAACATGGGAAGGTAAATGCTCAGAAGAAAAAACTGCTGAGGTGAATGCACAGAAACTTGACAAGGTAAATGCTCAGAAGAAAAAACTGCTGAGGTGAATGCACAGAAACTTGACAAGGTAAATTCTCAGAAGAAAAAACTGCTGCGGTGAATGCACAGAAACTTGACAAGGTAAATTCTCAGAAGAAAAAACTGCTGCGGTGAATGCACAGAAACATGGTAAGGTAAATGCTCAGAAGAAAAAACTGCTGAGGTGAATGCACAGAAACATGGTAAGGTAAATGCTCAGAAGAAAAAACTGCTGAGGTGAATGCACAGAAACATGGTAAGGTAAATGCTCAGAAGAAAAAACTGCTGAGGTGAATGCACAGAAACATGGGAAGGTAAATGCTCAGAAGAAAAAATTGCTGAGGTGAATGCACAGAATTTGCCAAGGTAAATGTTCAGAAAAGATTTCAATTACAATATGGTTTTCACGACTGTTCTGACCGCTGCTCTAAAACCATTCTTAACATTCTAGCTCCGCGGCTGGACATGTCTTCTAGTCGCCTACTCTTGCTGGGCGCAGCACGGTCAGCCTGCTGTCTATTCCATCTGACTGCTGCCTTGAATGCCTCTACCTCCGCGTCCCGACCAAGAGCTTGCAGCTGCCGTGTTCCTGCTGACAGTACCGGCAGCCTGCGCTTCTGCTGCTGCTCCCACCGCGCCTGGGCAACTATTAGCCGCGCCTCTATGCGAGCATCCGCTGCTTTCCGTGCCTCCTGTGCCTGCTGCACCTGTCTTACTATGCCCCCTGATGCGGCACCAGCGGCTGCGATGCTGACAGCCTCCATG
>JAPMLY010002593.1:0-46073 GCA_026401115.1 Tetraselmis chui
AGGGGAGTTGCAGCGCGCGCCTGACGCGGCACTGGGCGGGGAGGGGGGCGCCGGGGTGTGGTTGTGATTCTTTTAAATCAATAGAAAAATATTTTGTCGTCCAGTGCCAACTATGAAATACTCCGTTTTAATGAGAGTTCTCAGGTGACAGTGTCCCACATTCTGCCTGCGTGGTCTCTGACAACATAGGCAAAATATATCGGGCTCCGCGATAACCATTTCGAGTGGCAGCGTATTCCTCGCTTCCGGGAAAGGGGTTGAGCCAGATTCGGGCGATCGGTGGTCGACTTCCGATATCCGGCCCGACAGGGCAACGCGCCAACGCGTCCGTCCCAGCCGCCGACAGAATAGAAAAGGAGCAGCGTTCCACAACCACGCAGTGTCAACATACTACGCACTGTACCTGCGTCAGCCACCATCTTCCGAAGTAGACGTTCATCTATTTTGTCGTGATTGCGCGCTCGGCGCAAAAGGGAATTGGGTTTTTGTTAGGGTTTGGCTCCGGAATCCCCTTCCAAGCCCGCGACCTCGCCGCCCTCCTGCACCGCCTCGCCAACCTGCTTTACTACTTCTGACACCCCACCTGCTGCCGGTCTAGCCCGCTTTCCCGTAGAGCCGGCTGACCTGCCCGGCCGAATGCCCTTGAAGTTGGCGCGCGCCCGCGCTTTCATGCGTTCCATTCTGCACGCGAACGTGGCGCACGACCTCGCAGAGCCGCCGCCCTCCCGCACGCTGCCCCGGGCACTGTCCGCCTCGCCCACGCTAGGGTCCCAAATCCACGAGGGGCTGCTCCCGGAGGAGTAGTCCAGCAGTGCGTGTGGCACGTCCTCACGAGAAGCGCAGGTTGCCTGCCCAGAGGGAGACGGAGATCAGACGGAATAAACTAATCTAATTAATGTCAAAGTGTGCTCATAGAAAATAGAAAATAATTGCCCTTTAATTGCCCTCTAATACAAAATTCACAGCGCAATAATAAAATATCATCCAATAGCGATATTTTCCGTATATATAATTAAACATTCCTGTATCTTAATTGTGCTTCCCGAGTTAATATTTTTCGGCATAAAGGCTATGTGTTGTCCTTTGCACGAATTGCAGCGCCCAGCATTCTATCATGTTTGCATGTTGTACTTCCATTTCCTCTCGTGCCGCATCGTGGTGTCTTACAATAGCAAGACACATGTATATATGCATGTATGTATACATGGATACATGGATGTGTGTGTGTGTGTATATATATATGTATGTATGTATGTATGTATGTATGTATGTATATTTGTAAGTATGTATGTATGTATGTATGTATGTATATTTGTAAGTATGTATGTGTGTATGTATGCATGTATGTATGTGCATATGTATGTATGTATGCATGTAAGTATACATATATGTATGTATGCATGTATGTACGATGCTTTAAAAACATTGCCAACGGGACAAACTCGCATGCCTGTTAACCGGTCGTCCCTTGGGGAGGAAAGAAACGGGAGCATTCCTTCGCTAAACCTCTCATGCCATTGTTAGAGTTTAATACAAGTGACAAAATGACCAGCCCACGATAAAATGTAATTCTTATCTTTAAGGGGACGACTTGAACATTGTGAATTCAACGCCATTGCACCAACGCCGCGCAGCACTGGAAAAAACACACCCGCTCGTGGCACGGCTTCTTTTCGTCGTGAGAAAACGACCGAAATGATTTCAGAGACAAAAACAATTTCCAAAGAATGTCTCAAGTCTCTAACATCTACCAGAAAAAACTTGCTCGATCCATTTTATTTTATTTTGAACATTGGAATTTGATTAAAAAACGATTACAAGAAGCACTATAGGAACGTGCTTTTGTTTTTTCTTCTCAATCGATGCCCTGTATGTTGCCATGTTCCATTGGGTGCGAGATGATGTCTCTGCCTCGAATGTGGCTTTAGAAACTCATTCCGCATTTGCTGATCAAGTGAAAATAATTCAAATACACATGTACACTGTCTTGCAATTATTGAAATATAAAAACAATGTGTTATAATCAATTGTAGTTTTAAATCCCTTAATTTTTTCAATGCTTGGTGGAAGGGCACATACGTTCTCCTTGAGAGGGCTGAATCCTCGCGGACAGGCGCTGCCCCCTGGGCCGCCTGGGCACTGCGCTGCGCCGCCAGGGCAGGCATAAAAGCAGTGGAGGGCGCGCGGAAGGTGGCAGAAACCGGGCAGGGCGAGGGGCAGCGGGTGGCCTCCGCCACAGGCGCAAGCGGAGCCGGGTGCGCACTTTTGGCATGGTACACCTGCCGCACGCGGTGGGGATTGCGCAGATGGGTTCGTCAATAAAACAATTCAACACACTCGTGGGATTTCAGCGGGTGTCTGACGCGCCCCTTCCATTCGTTGACGACCCGAGCACGCCGCGTTGCGAAGGGGAAATGATTCGGCGAGTGAGATATGCTTCCAAGCAAAAAAAGCGTAAAACGTCCGCGGAAACACTCGCGGAAAATATCGTGACGGCCAACTGTGCTGCAACAGCTATTGATAGCGGAATAATGATGACGAGTGGGATAAATTCATGTGTAACGTAAATCAGATAAATTTTACTTTAATGAGTTTGAAACTTTTATAGAACTGACGATCGCCGTGCAAGCGGGAGACCGAGGAGCTCAAAAAAGGTGGCTGGCGTAATTTGATGATATTGTTCGAGGTGTCCGGTATGTAGCTTCAGCTTGACCGGAAGAACTGTTCGCAAGGGTAGGTTTGAGCTGGGACGCAACAGTCTGCGCACGACGGTCTGCGACTAACGCGGAATTTGACAGTGGATACACCGAACGACGCCACTCGTGGCGACGCACGGAAAAAGAGGAGGCACGAGGGTGGCACCTGTCTCGTCCTGGCAGCCACGAAGGCAGGGTTGCGCAACCTCCACCACACCAGCGTCTGCGAGCGCGTCGAGTCGCTCGTGCTCCGCCGCGTAGTCGTGTAGCTGCTCTGTGCCCTGCGGGAGTCGGAAGACGAAACAGCCAAAAACTCCGTTAAATAAACAGAGTCGCGGAATCATCCAATACAACACACGCGTATAAGAAACTTGCGGACGTCACACCGCCCGAACAGAGACGGCTGCACGGCACCAAACTCCTAACGCATATGAAACGAAATTTATTGTTCTCGGAAAATAATCGGATGAGAGGGGCGCACCGCGAGCGGCTTCTCGGTGTTGAAGTAGTGGTGCGGGATGCCGTGGCCCTGCTGCCAATGAAAGCCGTAAATTCGAATGGTTCGACACTTTTGCAGCGCGAACATGAGCGCAAAGTAGCCTCCGGTCGGAAGCGTGGCGATGTTGGCATTGACATACGCAGTGAAGGCTGGGTCGAGCGCGACCAGGTGAAGACTGGGTGTAACGACAGGGGGGAGTTGGCGAGGTCAGAAAAAAATTCGGTCGACAAATGAGCTGATAGGTACTCACTGTCACTTTTTATTCATGCAACGAAATATGAATAGCCTTGAAGTTCAGAGAGAACACAGCCGAAAGGGAAACGCCCTCCACATGACTGCGCCGGCTTGATAAGGGCATTAAGATCTATACTATGTGGCGGTCTATCTCACAAATTGTGATGCGTAACGTTATTAGCAGATAGCACAGCGGACTGCCGGTTTCGTCGAGCTCATGAAAAATGGCGCAAAGTACCACAGCTTGGCCGAAAATGGGGCGGTGGGCAGGAATAAGGGGCGGCGCACTCGGGGTCGTCGTGCTTCATGCGAGAGTATCGCAAGAGCGCATTCTTGGACTGCATCTGCTGCAGCCGCCACTCGCCCCCTTCGTCGAACGTGATGTGCTGCGTGTTAATAAAGCGAAACGCCGTCTTACGGCCGACGTGCGCCGTGTAGTCCCCATCTTTCCCCCGCGTGGGCGCACTGCGCGCAGTATTACGGCAACGCAAGGAACGCCGGGGTCAGAACATCTCTCCCGAGGGCCAATGCGGAAGCCCAGCCGGCGGGATTTATTTCCAAGGCTCATCTCTTATAGTCTTAAAAGCACGCAAACTAAACGTTAATGTTAACCTGACTACCTAAAACTCCACCCTAAACCCTAAGCTATCAAAGCGCTTCGGCTACCCTCATAGTAGCTATCAAAGCGCTTTGACTGCCTTTATAAGAGGCCCGATCGATGCTGACAACCCCGTGAGACATGAAAGTTAGATGAGAGGCGAGGTACGGGGGAGCCCCCGGAAATACGGACGCCCTCGGCCCTTACCTGTTGAAGCGGAAGACGGCGTCGTGTGCGTCGATCTCCGCGCCGTCTCTGTACATTAGATTAAGGCCGCTGCTACCGACGAGGGCGCAGCTGTTGTATACCTGCGCGCACAGGCGACACAGGCGCAGCGTCATAAACTGACCATGTCGGCATGCGGCTTATTCCAGTAAAGAAACGTCAGAGCGCGCTCAGAAGGACAAACTTTTACGAGGGATACAAATCGTCGACATACGGCGACATATCTATATAAAACCGAACCGCCGCAAGGTTATTCAACGAAACAATCCCAAGCAAAGCCGAGACTGTTGCACCAACATCGGCACTACATCATCGCCTGTTGCTCGAGATAAATACCGATGCACGCAGCTAAAGAAATGTTAAGTATCGTCAGCCCTGCCTGCTCGGTACCTATCGGGAATACCCAGATGAGCGAGTGTAAGTTGACTCGTCCGGTAAACCTATGTCGGTGATGAGGGAAAGATCAGTCAAAGCACCAGAAACCTACGCATTCGATTTTCTAAAACTCATCACGCTTGGTTGATTCCAGGGGGTGTGAGCTTCCGGAAGTATTTCATTCCTCACTTTGAAACCCGAGGGCCGGAAACCTGAACGCAGTGGGATGCGAAGTACTCGCTGGGAAGGGCAAAACGTGCGGGCGTCGAGATGAGGCAGACGCACCGCGCGAGACAGAATGTCAGTCTCCGGGAATAGCTTCAGGTGGGCGCTGGTGATGACCTGTGAGTTAAAGAGAAAAATATGTAGTCAGTCACCGCGCGGCCATTGCTTTTAACCTGCAGCCATGATCATGTCACCTTTGCTACGAAAATACATTAAACGGTCCACAAGGCTTTATACGTTGGATAAATTGTTTCATGATGTTGTGCGGGTGAATGCAATGTAAGGGAATAGAGTGTGAGAAAGGAAGGGTGTGGTTGAATCCCAAGGTGACAGCGGAACAACTGTCGGTTCTATAGGGAAAAATTGCAATGCCGTTTCCGAATGCAATGGAATTGCAGTTTCTTCATGTGTAAAAATATGGGGCAAGGAACTCGGCGTTCACGTTATTGAATGAGAGCAAATCGTACACGCGTCTAAAAATTGCTGAAGTATTTTTGGTGTTTTGTGTGTGTGTGTGTGTGTGTGTGTGTGTGTGTGTGTGTGTGAAAAGTGAGTGTGCGCGTGAGAAAGTGAGAGAGTGTGCGTGTGTGTGTATGTCACGGAACAAGTAAAAAATCCCCCCTCCTTCCCTTCTACCTACATAACCGTCTTGACTAGCACAGACCGCAGTTAAACAAAATGCATAGATTATACTCCACGCAACCAAATGTCACAAATACTTTCGAAAAGGCATGAGACACTGTGCGTGAGTGTTTGTGTGCTTGTGTGTGCGATTGTGTGTGTGTGTGTGTGTGTGTGTGTGCGCTTGTGTGTGTGTGTGTGTGTGTGTGTGTGTGCGTTTGTGAGTGTGTGCGTGTGTGTGCGCGCGCTTGTGCGTGTGTGTGCATGTGTGTGTGTGTGTGTGTGTGTGTGTGTGTGTGTGTAATAAGCGTGACAGGGGGGTCGACATGGGCGCACCGGTCGCTGTCGGAAGACGGATTCGCCGGTCTTGCGCAGAAGCTTTTCGGGGTGCGGAAAGGCGGGCTCGTAAGGAGCAATCAGAGAGTGGGTGCGGCCGTGCCCGATGGCATCGCTCGCCTAGCGGCGGTGCCGAGGTTCACAAAGGTGCCACACAGGTGCGGCCACAAAGGTGGCATAGTCAGTCGTCATCACAAAGCCAAAGAAACAAGTCCCACACAGTCTTGTTCACAAGTCCCACACAGTCTTGTTCATCGCAAGTATGTAATTACGGTGGTGTGTCAGTTCAAGTGTTGCGAAAACAGTCTGACATATGTAGATCAACGGCGCCCGAAATAAAATGCGTTCCGGTGGGTTATGAGGGAAGAGGTGGCACCTTTGGGTTGGTCGTCATGTTCATCCCCCCAGCGGCAATTAGGCTCCGCTGGTTGGCGATAAACGCACCCTCAAAATCGCCGTCAACCTTTTTGAAAGGAAGGAGGAGCGGGGCGCAGGAAGAGGTGGGATGGGGAGGCATGGTACAAAACATTTGGTAAGCGTTTCAAAAATAAAAATGCAAACATCGTTCACTCTTTTACCATAGTATAGCTTGTCACTGCCTTACTTAGTGTGTAACCTTTCAAATATGACAATGTTTTTTTCTTTCCATTTTAACACATGGTCGTCCGCTTCAAGCCACTCCGCACGAAAATTCGCCTTTGACCACTTTGAAACGAATCAAAATTAAGAGTATCGATGTGACTCAGTTTGTGTTTTTGTTTGACGACATTACATTTTTGTCTACATTATTTGGATAGTGTCGCACAGCATTGAGCGAATTGATGTTGCTACTGTCTCAAAAGATAAATCATTCCCCATTTCGCAACGACTGACAAATTCCATTGACAAACCCGTCACCTCTCAAGAAGCAATCTGCGCGTACCACTTTCGATTTCACGTGTGCGCTGCCCGAATAAAATAGTTTCGTGCATTCAAAGTTGCCAAACTCATTGCCAAATAAGATATAATCGTGTTCGAATAATCTTAATGTTTTTTCCTTTAACAACAAAAATTAAAACCCGCGGCGGGTGTACCATCGGCAGCATGCGCGGCTCGTTGCAGATGACACCCGTCCAGGCGGCCACACAAACGCAGCGCCCGCCCTGGCAGAAGCCATGCGGGTGGCAGCTCAGCCGACATGGCCGCACCACGTCATCCTCCTGCGCACCACAGACACACACATTGTTTCAGGGGAGTCATGGCCAAATAACCCGCATCACCCACTCTCTATAATTGTACGAGGCAACATTCTGGCAAGAGGAGACTACCCCGGCAACTCTTCTCCTGAGGACATGCAAAAATAAGAGCTGTGAGGCTCCCAATAATGTCTGCATTGGGAGGGGGGGGGGGGGGGGGGGAGAGAGAGAGAAAGGGACTGTGGGGATTATTACCGCTGGCGTGCCAATACGAGGGACGGCGACGGCAGTGTCGTCCTCCGCTGCATGTCCACGAGGCAGCGAATCTTCCAAAGGCAAACCACTGTTCACAAAAAAGGGGGGACGTGAAAGGTTTGACACTTAGGTTACAAAGGATGGACGAGCCCAGCACCTGGAAAAACACCAGTCGACCAAGGATGTGCATTTTACTCAGTGCGCCCTCTTTCTAAAAATGATATGTAGATGGAAAACGGCACAAGAGTACATAGTGTTACATTTATCAGTGAGCAGTGTGTTAACCTGTCGCTGACGTCGGCCTCCCCCGCGGCCGGCCCCCCCTCCGCCGCACCCCCTTCGTCCTCGCCGTCGCTGCGAATGAGCGCGAAGGCCTCATCCTTCATCCGATTGAAAAAGGCCGCCACCACCTTCTTACGCTGACTCTCGCCAACCTTCTCTGGCTTGCGCAACGGCGGCGGATCAATGCGCGTAAATTTAGCCTCATTGAAACCCTTTCCATCAAGAGCGGCGTCCATCGCCTCCAATGCTGCAGAGTGTCCCAACAGACATGCGCGCGCGAAAACCCACACACACACACACACGCACACGCACACGCACACACACACACACACACAGTATCAATTACAAGTTCCAAGGTCATAATGTGCAAACGGTTACGTGACAACCACTGCTAGTTTTCATTCCAAGACATCGTAAATAAATGATGACGAAAGAAATGTTCTCAGTTGCTTCGATGACAGAAACCATGCTGCTGTGCTTCAAACATGTCCACGACCTCAAGTCAGGAGAAAATCAACAGGGCGTTGATCAAATGAACACTGAACCAAAAAATGTTATATTCTGGACAGTTTAGAGACGCCTTTCCTTGCTTATCGGATTCGGTCCACTCGCGCCCTTAGCCACATGTCCAATATTTCGTTGCCGATGAAAAGCCTCACACACCATAACAACAGCCTGATCTATCATCACCCAGTCGGACTGCCTACTCTCCATCTCGGGTGTGCATACAAAAAAGATCAATTAGAATTGAGCTAAAACTATATACAAAGCAAGCGCCGAAAGCAGCAATTACCACTGAATAACACAACACATAAAAGATAACAGCATACAACATGCATAAACCAACAAACACTTATATCATGAAATGAATTTACTTCACTTCGCTAACCCATCCTCACCCCCCACCCCCTCTCCCCCACATCACTTAACTAGTAGTATTGTAATTCAATGACACAAGCTCACCTTCTTCTATGGATTGACCCTCCTGAAGCCGTATCGGCTGCGCGGACACGGGTTTGGCGGCCGGCACTGGAATCACTCGCTGCGCTACTTCACGCTCTCTCCGCCTGGCTCGATTGCGGTGACGCGAGTGCGCGGCCGCCACCTCTGCAGCCCCCTCGCCCCCATCTCCCGCCTGCTCCATTGCTCCTCCAGCTTTCCCAAGCTCACCGTCGCCCCCTTCCCCACCCTCTCTTCCTTCCAAACTGCCATCAACTTCACCATGCGCCACTCCCTCTCCGTCGCCACTCTCCTCTCTCGATCCATCTGCCCCTTCCTCGTTAGCGTCCTCACCCTTCATTGACACACGCCGGGTCTCAGCGCTTGACTATGAAACATCGCGGTTACGCACCCCTCCCCGCCGCTCTTCTCATCTCCAGATATTCACTCACACACACACACACACACACACACACACATACACTCGCTTTCCCACGCACACTTTCACACACTTTCACACACACACACACACACACACACACACACACACACACACACACATACACACACACACGCACACACACGCATACGCGCACGCACACACACACACACCCGCACACACACGCTCTCTCTCTCTCTCTCTCTCTCTCTCTCTCTCTCTCTCTCTCTCTCTCTCTCTCTCCCTCTCTCAAATTCCCAGCCACGCCTGCCCTTTCGTAAACCCGGCTCGCCTGCTCTGCCGCAGGATTCAGACCGTCTCCTGCTAACAGCACCTCCCCCTGTTTCTCCGTCGGCTCCTCCCCAGGCAGCTTTCTCTCCGGCATCAAACCATCGCCTCCTACCCAGCCCTTCACACTCGAGTCAACCACCGCTTGACTGCCGCTGCCACGAGACTCCGACTTCACAGGAGCAGTGCGCGCCCCAAACATAGAAACAGATTCCAGTCAGTTACCCACACAACCACCCCGTTGCTGATTGATCTCATCACGCTGTTATAGGCCACACGTATGCAGCAGCATAGTCACTGACAGTCAGATAGGAGAGGCCGCAGTCGGAAACCCTCTCCTCTCGGAACGGCCGTTATTGACGGCGCACCTCGGGGTAAAACTCAGAGCGCGCGCGTTGACGGATATCTTCGTGCACGCGGTGATGGCTGGCGTGGCTGTGAAGGAGGTGGTGCGCGGTGAAAATCACCAGTAGCGCCACAAGGAGCCCCCCTATCGGCAGTCGTCGCCGGAAGGCAGCCGCGCCGGGAATGCTGCCGCCGATGCCAGCCACTGCGTTCACCGCAAGACCGTCCACCCCGCCAGAGCCCCCCTTCACGGGGCTCCCCCTCCGAAGATACATCCGGCGCTCACCTCCTGATACCGGCGTCCCCCGGACGATCGACGAAGGGAGAGCGCGAGGGCGACCCCGCCCCCGCGAAGAGCTGTAACTAAATTATTACTGGCGTCTCTCCGCAATAACTGCTAGTCAATATAACTCGCCGCACTTGTTACGGTACCTGTAGCTAGCTGTTCGTCGGGTCGCCTGACTGAATTCAAAGTTCGGCTCGCGGACCAAAAACAACCCGGCAAGGACTGCTTTCCAACGACCCAGTTTGCTGGGGGCCCCGGAAGCCCTTGCTTTCGGTACTCGCCCCCCTTCCATAAACTAGTTGCATTGAATAACAATGTGTTCCTGGCTCCTCGCGCTATCGCTCACCAGCAGTCATCTTGTCTGGCGCCGACCAGTAAGGACTCAAGGACAGTACCCGTGGATAAATCCTTTTATGGATTACAAGAAGAACAACATGAGCACGCACAGATGAATCCTCCACAGATAAAAGTATAATCTTCTGTCGCCCGTCCTTGTGTTCAGAGCAATTTCAAAATATCTTTACAAGAAAAAGCAGTGATGAAAGCCACCAAGCAAAGGGAGCATGGAGGAAATAACCAAGGTTGCGTTGAAGTGGAAATCTAGGTCTTCGGTTAAGGCTTAAGTGAATTCAACTCAATTCCGTTCAGCTATTCAGGCCTAAAGTCTATTCAGCCCGCGGCCCCACGTAAGCATGAAAATGATTCAGCCTTTCAGCCCCTTAAGTCAGCCTAAAGTTCCACTAGAATACACTTAAAAATGACTTTGCAAGAGTGAATGGGTGCTTCTTCATGTAAGGGCGTTGTGGTTTCAAAACTACGCGGGAAATATATCTTAAAGTGTGATGTATTTGTAAACTCAAAAACTGGGACATGTCTTGAGTATATTGACTCCATGCATTCACCTATTTATTATTTTTATTAATGCGCACATCGTGAGCAGCTCATGGAAGGTCATGGTGTACATGGTAACTAATAACTAGGCGAGCCAACGCAAAATATGTTCATAAACCAAATAAAGATAACATTCGTGAATTAATTGCTCACACTTCATGCGTCGAGTGCGAGGGCAATGAAAATATACAGTTGAAATATAAATATGTATGTATTATGTATTTGTCCCCTTTCCTCCCGACCTTCATGGCCTAACATAGCTACACGAGCTACATATGCCTAACTCTCCTCGCGACCTCAAGACGGGGCTGGAACACTACTTACAACTAAAATTGTTAAGCACCTATTGCCTCTCGTGCTTCCTCGTCGCACGGTGTGAGGACTCATACTCCATGTATGTCTGCACAATCTTCTCAATTCCATGGCAAGGCAGCGTATCCTTGCATACCGTAGATGCCGCCTCCCCGAGCTCTATCATGGCCGTGACACTTACCCCTATCGCAGTTTTGAATGCATGGGAACCATAGCCGTCCTTGAGAATCGCCGCGACTTCCGCATCAACGTCCACATTCTTGATAATGAACGCATGCACACTCGTATTCTACACACCCATCTTGTTGCGGAGTCGTTGGGGTAGGAGGCCAGCAAGGGGAAAACGCGCTAACACTATATTTGGCTAGTAAGAGTCGCAAATATTATGCGAGCTAGTTCAGCAATAACGGGGCACGTGGCAACATTATCTCGCCACCTTTGGAGAATGTCGCATTGCACCCATGGGCTCGGAGCCGTCTTGCCTGCTCGGAAGGCCTTATTTCCCGCTTAATGATGTGGTCCAAGTGAAGTTGCGCTTCTTGGTCATCCGATCCATTGCGCACCTCAACTTCATCGTCGTTGCTCTCCTCGCACGAGGCCACGCGCCTCCTCTCAGTCGTACGATTGGCGGCATTGCACATGTTCCGCGCCCTTCGCTCCTCCTCCAAACGCTTGAATATTATGCGCAGCGATGCTATAATCGCCTTCTCCTCGTACTCACGCATCAATAACTTGGCGTTGCGCCTCCTCTCCATGACGGCGTCCTCGCCTCCCTCTAAGACGAGCATGAATAGCTCACCGAGGCAAAAGCGTTAGTTCAATAAGGTGGCCATCACCTCGAGCTCTCAGGCGGCGTGATATTGTCGGAATGGGCTCAGCGTAAAGTCAACGTCTTCCATGGCGCGGTTTATCATAGCGGTCTTTAGGTCTTAAAGCTCCATGTCAATCCTATGGGACATTTAAATTGTAAGCGCCATGTAGTCAGTCGAATTATGTGGGAAGACGGTGGTGGGGAGGGGATCGGACATGGATTCCTCTATCTCATCCTCAACCATTTAAGTGCCGGACACTTCGATATGCGCGTCGCGTTTGCGGCACAACAATATAGCGAGATTAGCGACATGTGGATGGCATCACACAAGAGCCAATGTGAGCTATGCGCATGTTAAAGACTACAAGGATCTTTAAGCACGTCCTCGACAGTCTCAGCGACGTCCCACTATGTGGGGGTGGGCTGCCTAGTCCTGAGATGGGATGTTGGTGACACGTTCCCGTACATGTAGTCGATGATTTGTCTTGATTTTAGCAGGCCGCACCCCGCCCCCATGCTCCAAATGGACATCGCAAGCCTACGCAAAGGAGCCGCCTCCGCTGCCAGATGCATCGGCGCACCGCTCCACGTCGTCAAATACATGGGTGGTTGGGCCAAGAACAACGTAGTGACCGAGGGAAAATACATCAACCCCGCCATGAGCCCATCTCCCGCGGGATGGCAGTACTTCGAATGGCCCGTGCCGTCACGACCGCTTCAATTAACTAAGATGTGCAAGCCTCCGGCTTTAAATTACTTGCAAGACGTGCCCTCAGGTATATGGACATGTTGTTTTAAATCTAGAGGTTTGTAAAACTTACTTGTACGTGTGACAGAACGTACTCCCTATCGGTATTGTTATTGTAAAATCGGTTCGTCATTCCCATACCCCGAGGTAGCCCTCGAGGATAGAGGGACCGCCTCGCGCAACGCCTCACCTCACGACCCCATCGACACTAGCTAGCGGCAACCCTTAAGCTGGTGCAGCCCCCGAAAACACGCACTATTTGCTTTGCGCTCGCCCATCTAGCTCGTGCAACCTCCCACCCAACCCATAATTAGCGTTAATCTTCCCCTAGGGCCCTCTATGTTGTGGGCTTTTGGTCACCTTGTAAGCAGAATTATAGATTTGACAAATTGTGCTCTCGGGTAAATCTGATGATATCCCATCATCATCATATACCTATTATATATACATATATACATGTGTGTGTGTGTGTGTGTGTGTGTGTGTGTGTGTGTGTTTGTGTGTGTGTGTATGTGTGTGTGTGTGTGTGTGTGTGTGTGTGTGTGTGTGTGTGTGGTCTATCATTATCGCTTGTCCTCGCTCGTACCCTTTCCGCGTTTGCCACGAATATCTTTCCAATGCTGAAAGCCGACATCAATGAGCGCATCAAGTTGCTTCGCTTCACTAACCTTGCTCCCACGTTTTCCAACCGCGCTCGGCCATGGTCTAGGCGTTTTGCATCCCGTCTCTATCGGCCACGGCGCCCTTGCGTTTTTGGCTTGAGACCCGCCTACAACGGGCCGCCTACGCGAGCTCTGTTGTAAGTAATAATCATTAGTTATTAGTTACATATTGCTATTGCAAGCTATTCTAGGTATGTGTAGTGCATCTCTAGATCGAATATTCTGATACACTGTTCGTTTTTGATACACAGCTGTCGCTAGGCTAAAGCTCTCCAATTCCTTTGTCCCGACACCAAGCCCCGGGCTGGTTGCCTATGTGGATGTCCTTTTGTGTGACTGTGAGTCGGCGGGTGTCGACATGTCGGATGACGCGTGAGCTATTGTATTTGGTGACCACTTGGCTTGATGCGGCGGAAGTGCTTCGGTCCATACCCCTCAGTCTAACACTCTTGGTTATGGACGGCCCTTGCGGAGACTATCTCCGAGGTTCGTAACGCACTCGGGGTTGGCGTCGAGGTTCTCACGGACTCCACGATGTTAGTTCAACTCCCCAACTACAGCGGCAGCCTCCATGCGGATGTGGGTGTCTTGCGCGACCACGGCATCCGAGACATAAAAGTTACTATTGATGCCGTGGTTTCCGGTTTGTTCGGCGTTTCTAGCCCCCCGACTCTTGAAGTCGCTATAAGCCGTGCTGAGAAGACCAAGTTCGAGAATATTCGGAGGGGATGAGGAGTTGCCTTGACATCCGCCTCATTCCCTTTGCGGTCACAGAATTTTGTCCTCTCGGCGGCCACGCCACGGTTTTTCTGACAGAGTTGCTCATGCAGGCAGCCGCCTCTAAAGGGATGCACGTGGGCAAGTTATTGGCCTCTGGGCGCCGAAAGGTTTCTCAAGCTATCCATGTCGCACACGTGGACAACGTATTGCGTGGGTTGTCCGCCGCCGCGGACGATGTGGAGACCGCTTCTTCCTCGGCTGGGATGCCTTCTTCTGGCACAACGTTCCTCACCCGCACCTTGGGCCGCAAGCGTCTCCGTGCTTCCTCGCGCGGCGTGTGAGGCGCCGCTTGTCGCCTCCACGTGTTTTGATTTTTGAAAGGTTGCGTGGGAGTCTTGTGTGTTCTCTTCAGTTTCACTTGCACAATGTAGTGCTTCCGTCTGCTGTGCCTTGGAAATTGAAATTGAAATTGTTTACAACAAATCATATGTACCGTATGCGCCGGTTTACACCAAACACCGTATGCGCCGGTTGCTGTCTCTGGGCCCTCCCAACTATGCCATACAGGGAACTTACAAGTCAGGGCTAGACCGTTAACCACCTAAATCCAACCTCTCCATGGATGTTCGGAGGTTTTACTCCCCCCCGGGGAGTTGTGCAAGACGAGGCGAGGGCGGCGTGCATTCAGGGGCGTGCGAAGGGGCAACGTGTGGAGGCGTGGCGGGAGGTCGTGCGGGGTTTGATGCGGTATATGAGTAGGAGATTATGTAGCCATTGGACAGTATGCGTGTGGAGTTGTGCAAGGATTTGAGACGTGTCGAGGCGCGCTTTGGAGATGAGTTTGTCAGGAGGGCCTGTGCGGGCGGTGATAAGGGAGGTGAGACTCGTGATGGTGGAAGAGTGCGGTGTACCTGTGCGGCTCATGACGATGGGGAAGATGTCTACCACTGTGCCTGGCCAGTGGCTGCGGATGGCGTTTGCAAGGGGAGTGTATTCGGCACGTATGAGGTGAGCTGTTTGGGAGAGGTTATTGTCCGTGCATTACTTCCATTCCCCTATCTGAATCTTTTTGATGGATGCGTATCGGCGGCGACCGTTTGTGTGACCGACGAATCGAGGTTCGAGGAGGTGGATAAAGTCGGGTTTGTGTGCGGGGGGTCGTAGCGCGGGAAGGAGAATCTCAGGTGGGAGGACGGCGGGACACGAGGTTAGGGAGTCGGGCGAGAGACCTTCGTCAGCAGCAACAAGGCGGGTGGGCATGTGGGTGGGGTGAGGTGGGTGACAGTCAAGTGGAGTGTGGGCAGGAGTGGGGGAAGCAAATGATTTTATGGGTTTGTTACCGAAGTCTCCAGTGATGGTTTCCCAGCGTCCTCCGTTGTGGCGTTCCAAGAGGGAGAGTAGGAGTTGTGCCTTGGATTCTACTACACTTTCGTCACTCTTGCTCTATTGCCCCCCCTTTTCCATGTCCACGTTCCTATAGTGCGTCTTGTAACCAATTTCATTATCGCTACATTTTCCTTTCGACGTTTGTGGGGGGGATGTGCAGCAAGAATTCATGCAACGTCTTTCTGCCCTTCATGGTACTTTGGGTTCCTATCTTTGCGACACTTTGCATGAGGGAAATGTTGATGTTGTGGCACGCCTTCATGTTCCTGGGGCTTAGGCATGTGAGGTTTTTTCATGCTTGCTACTTTTTGCTTGGTGATTTTCACTGCCTATTCTTGTAAAAGAATTATAATAATTATTACCGCTAGAGTACCCGTAGGTAGTCAGAGTCCACATCATCACGCAACAATGATGTTTTTTTTCGTTATCGCTAGATGAATATTGAAGTTGCTTGATTCCTCTCTGAAGCTGACCTCCGACGCCGTGCTGCCTTCCGTCGAGCCCGTGAGGTAGTAGAAGCTGCGACGGCCCCGTATGGTCCTGGACGGAGCCGACCTTGGAATGGTGGAAGACGCGGACGCAGATTCGGGGGATGCTCTTCAGCAGTTGCATCCTCCGCATGGTACTCCCCACCCCGAATGTGAGCTCCCCGACACGCTGCCACCCCCCCCCCCCCCCCCCCCCCCCGGCGCGCCCATCCCTTATTTATCTAGATTACCGTGACAGCCTCCAAGTATGGGAGGAGACTATGCTCTTTTTCATGAGAAAAGCACCTCGCTTGTTAGCCCCCAATGTTGATGGCCGGCGATGGGAACATGTCCGTGACTGGAATGCTCCAGCATGGCGTAAGTGGGCTGACCGCTACTCGGCGGTAAATATTCCCGATGCTACGGCAGACTGTGTGGCGAGTGCGACCGTGTGGGCTTTTCACAACGTGACATGTATCGGCCGTAACGCCACTCGCCTTCGAGGTGAGGCTCCTAATTTAGACCGCTTGATGTTGGTACCGTTTTGTCGCGGTTAGCTCACTGTCACGCCATTGCGCGGATAGCGATCGTTGCGGCCGACCGCTTGGGGCCCTGTACAAAGATCGGTTTTCACCAAAACGGGCATCGAGCGAGCCATTCATACCACTCGCATCGGCTTACAAACTATTTTTGATTGCAGCCTACCAAGCTTGAACCTAGAAAACGCCTCCAATGCCATTCTCCGCTGGAGTTTCCTTGTAGAGTTCTACAAGAATCTCGACTTGCATCCTATTACACCGTTGGCTGAGATGATATATTCACGGGACTCCACGGTGTATTACTTCAACCCCAACCATGCTTCGCTCTTGTACGGCACGGTTCAATCTCGTACGGGTGTCTGACAAAGAGATCCTCATGGCCCGCTTTTGTTCAACTTGGTGATTAGCACCCTCCTCCGGAATATTGGGGAACGGTGCAAGGATTTATCGACGATTCAAGTCTTTTCAGTCTGACGATGGCAAGTATTTGATCAAAACGCCTTTCGTCCCGATTGTGATTGCGATGGCTACGGAGGAATTGGGGAAACCCTGCTCAAGGGTCCATCCAATCAAGTCTTCGTGCATGGTACCCTTGGATACATCCCTTGACCTTCCTGAGGTGATACGGGCGAAGGTCCCCGTTGTTACCGGTACCAATAACCTAGGAGCCCCTTTGGTGATGGACTTCGTGATGGCGGATGGCCCTCCGGCATCTCACAATGAGAACTATGTTCACTCCTAGTTGCAAGACACCTTGGAGGCTCATCAGCTCCTCTTGGATAAGATCATTTGCTTTGCTATGTCGGACTTCGGAGGGACACATGTTGCTTTTCGCTTGATGATCACGTGTGCGGTACGCCGCTATGGGATCTTGCTCCGCACCCTCCCCCTTGATATCTGCCGATTGTACCTTGCTGCTGCATATAGGGCCGTTCGTACTGCCGTTTTCCGAGTCTTGGGCGTTTCTCATGACGTACAAACGCTCGATCAACTGAATTGTGGTAAGCGCTAGCTTTCCCTCCCCGCGGAGTTTTGGGGGCTTAATGTACCGTCCTTCAACCTCGACGATGAACCTGCTCACTATGCTTCATTCACTGCGGCCCTTGCCAACTTGATAAGTGATTACGAGTCCGAGTCGCTAGGTCCTATGTACGGTCTTCTCCGGCGTGAACTATTGAATGCTGCCACTTTCACTCTACCGTGGGCGGTCCAATTGCGCAGTTCGTATGATACGATCTCCACGAGGGGCGGGTTTTCGGAATCGGATTTCGTGGTGATTAACACACGAAATCAAGATCTTTTCGATTATGTTGGGCCCGATGTCGATTTGGTGGTATTTCCGGTTAACAATGGGGTGGAGCCCGCTACCCAATCGACTTGCCTTTAACTTCCGACTCCCGATGCTCTTACTCGCTCGGGAGAGTCCGGGGGGCACATTCAATGGGGCATTTCGTGTATTCTTCGTGCCCGGGCCTACCTTGACCTCTCGGTGTTTTGCAGACCTTCCCCGCATGACTATATGAGGGTGATTTCGGGTACATGTCGCGGGATTTGGCTCTCTTTTTCGCTTCACATGAGTCCAGCTTCAAGGTGCCATCCGATGGTTATACGACGGCAGCGCACCGGGTGCTTGGCCTCACTGCGGAGCGCGCCTCTCATGTTCGAAAGTGCCCTCGGTACAATGAGGCTCCTTTAGAGACTCGCGGGTATGGGTCTTCGTCGACGGTATCGGGCACCTTTATGTCGGGTGAGCGTTAAACAGCGGCTATGCTCATGCACCATATCGCCCGGTGCCCGTGCTCTTGGGATATCATTCACTTCCACGACCGGATTGTCCACGTGCTTAAAGAGTTCATGCTTGAAGCGGGGGCTACTAAGGGGCGGGACTTGCGGTTGGAGGTCCGCCGTATTCGGTTGGCAGCTTCTCGAGATCGTCATGGGATGTGGTTTGATTAGACTTCATGGCTCCACACCGTCATCTTGTTGTTTATGTGACGGTTACAAATGCTCGCACGAACACCAATGTTCCTTGTATAGGTGTTCGTCTCCCACTCCCGGGCAGTCTTGCATTGGAACTTTGGGAGCTCAGCATGGTAAACTCTATGCGGACCTCCGCACTTCCGCTTTGCTTTGCACGCCTTCGGTTAAGTCGGTCCATGACTACTTTCCCTTCGCTATAGAGGATGGGGACCGGTTGGCGTCTATGGCAGCTGAATTGGTTGTTCGCATGGCTATTTTGGTGGCAGTTCGTCACTTCCTTGGCATAGGTGTTGCTTACTCCCGTTCTTTGCGCTTTGACAATTATGTCCGTATGCATCATTTCGCTCGTCGAACTACTTCTATTCCTTTTCGGCGTTTTTTGGGGGATGTGCGGCGAGAATTTCTGCTGCTCTTCATGGTACTTTGGGTTTCTATCTCCGCGACGCTTTGCATGAGGGCAGTGTTGATATTGTGGCATGCCTTGATGTTCCTCGGGCTTAGGTTTGTTCCTCTCTCCCTCTTTTTGCTTGGTGGTCTCCGCTGATTTTTCTTGTAAGAAATTTTCATATTTTCTTTATATATACACTTTAGATACTCAATACTACTCAGCGATACTACTCGGCGATACTGCTCGGGCTCATTAGTGACACGGATCGGATCGTCGTCGACGGTATCGGGCACCTCTATGTCGGGTGAGAGCTCCACATTTGCTATGCTCATGGACCACACCCCCGGTGCCCGTGCTCTTAGTGCGTCATTCAATTCCACGATCGGATTGTCCACGTGCTTAAAGAGTTCATGCTTGAAGCGGGGGCTACTAAGGGGCGGGACTTGCGGTTGGAGGTCCGCCGTATTCGGCCGGGAGCTTCTCGAGATCGTCATGGGGTGTGGTTTGGTTAGACTTCATGACTCTACACCGTCATCTTGTTGTTCATGTGACGGTTACAAGTGCTCGCACGAACACCAATGTTCCTCGTATAGGTGTTCGTCTCCCACTCCCGGGCAGTCTTGCATTGGGAGCTCAGCATGGCAAACTCGACGCGGGACTCCGCACTTCCGCTTTGCTTGGCAAGCATTCGGTTAAGTCGGTCCATGACTGCTATCCCTTCGCTCTAGAGGATGGGGACCGGTTGGCACCTATGGCGGCTGAGTTGGTTGATCGCATGGCTATTTTGGTGGCAATTCGTCGCTTCTTTGGCATAGGTGTTGCTTACTCCCGTTCTTTGCGCTATGAAGTTATGTCCGTATACAACATTTCGTTCGTCGAACTACTTTTGTCCCCTTTCGGCGTTTTTGGGGGGGGAGAATTCATGCAACGTCTTTCTAATGGTCTTCATGGTACTTTGGGTCCCTATCTCCGCGACGCTTTGCATGAGGGCAGTGCTGATCGATGTTGTGGCATGCCTTCCTGCTTCTCGGGCTTATATTTTTTCCTCTTCTCTTGCTTGGTGGTCTCCGCTGCTTTTTTGTAAGAATTTATATATGTTCCTACTCGATGCAACTCAGCGATACTGCTCAGGCTCATAGTGACGCGGGTTCAGATCCGGCCTGGGGCGGGGATGGTATTATACCGCTCAGCTATCCGCCACGGGTATCGGATCTGCCGATCTAGTGACCTGGGGGTAGCTTGGGGGGTCAGGGCTACATGTAATCCTTAATTAAACAGCTTAACATCTCATCTTTCGCGGATGGTGGCTAAGTTCATCTAAGAACCGGCCTTAAACTGTGTACAGGTAAGAGACAAGCAGGGAGGGAAACCCTAACTACCCGGCACTTACCTGTAGCCCTAACCCCTCACGCTACCCCCAAGTCACTAGATCAGCAGATCCGAAACCCGGGGATAGCTGAGCGGTATAATACCATCCCCGGATTCGAATCCTTCATTAAGGGCAACATGTACCCGCTAACATCTCTAATGTCAAGTAGGGACTAACGCTCGGTCACTCGAACATGCCTTTCGATGACCTATACATAGCAACACCACCACAAAGTAGTTAAACCTTCTCTATAGGTCTTAACAGACGTGGTCACTTGGTGAAATTTGTCCCATCCGTGTTTTTGATTACATGAGAAGGCCCCAAAGTAAGGTAGGTCCAGCGTTAGTTGAAAACACTAATGTCAAGCAACCCCGCGTGAAAAAGTTGCCCGATCCCGCTACACAAGTATTAACCTGTGATCACCCCCGGCAACTTGAGGCCTTGTAATAGGGTCGTCATCAACACCTAAACCATGAATCGTTAAGGAATGTTGACTTAGATAAGTCTTCTCGCCTGTGGCAGGTGCGTGTGGAGGCATTAGCGGTGTGGCATTGCCCACGCTAAGATATCACGTCTAAAAACTGGCATTTTCCTCTTTCGCAGCTCTCGAATCACCCAAGCTATGCGTTTTTCCAACTCGAAAGGCATGAAGACGCCTCCAGGCTTCTCCGGCGGCTGAGACTCTCCGGTAAGATTGGCTTCTTGTAGCTTCCGCATGAGTTGGCGGTGACTTATCACAATACCATATTCGCTAGTTCCGCACCGGCACGTGTCAGATGAGATACTGACGCCTTGGCTGTCCATCCTGTGTTGATGAGCCGCTTTAACTGCCTTATAGACTCGGTCGCGGTAATCTATCCACGTTGGCGCTCCCTTAAATCGGAGGTGAGACTCCTCCTCTGCACGCTTTGCTCCAAACGCTTTAGTCTTCCGACCAGTATTCCCCCTCATGTGTGCACCCATGTCCACACCAGTGATGTGTTGCTAGTCATTTTGTGCTGCTACTCCCTCCATATCATTGTCGTCTTGTGTAGCCGGTGGTGTGAGTTGTATGTTCTCCTCTTGGGAGGCGGCCGATGCCAAGTCGAGTAGGTCCTTCATTTTTTTCGTCCGCCTGTACACGCCCATCTCTAGCGCGCCGTAATAAGGCGATCCCACCGTTACTCTGAGCTCCTTGGCAACAGCCAAACCGGCTTCCAACATACCAACACCGTCCTCCCTCCCTTGAGCCCAACGACTGCACGCTAGCTGAAAAAGCTGTTCTTTTTGCTTTTTGTCGAGGTTGACGTAAAGGACCGACTGCCTCGTCGGTCGCTCGACTCCCACCAACACATGCACATGCTTTGTTCCCGACAATGGTGAAGAGGAGCCCACGGACGAACGTGGCTTGGCAGCCACCCGTATTCTGTGCAAGTCATAGAATGATTGTATTTCAGGAAGCCGTCGTCGTGTGAAAATTTGGCACGCATAGGGGGGATATAGCACGTGCGCTTTGGTGGGTGCTTGCATGAGCTTTTCAAAAAATAGTATTGAATTCAAAATACTCGGCGCACATACCTGTCAGAGCGGCGTCGACTCGCATCGTGCAACGTCTCATTCATACTTGCCACAAACGCATGGACCCGGCAGTCCACTCAATTGATTGTCGATTGGTGTAAAAAGGGCAGCTTAAAGACCGATTTTGAGGCCAGTGGGGGCTTGGTGGGACAGGTGGTGTTCGGTGCGTTAGTTGTAAGATCGAGCGATGCGGCACTGATCGCTCGACCCGCACCAAGTTTTGTTGACCAAAAGGTTGCTGCCTAGCACCAATCTTACCCCATACTGTCCTAGAATGCCCTAAAGCCCTAATAGATTACCATGGATGCCCTAAGGGCGAAGTTATGTGAGTAGTTGTGGTCTACCAATCACTTTTATGGGGCAGAGTTAGTCGGCCTTGACATTAGAGATACCATTGACAATAGAGATGTTAGCGGGTAGTTACAGTTTCCCTCCCTGATTGTCTCGTCCTGTGAACAGTTTAAGGCCGGTTCTTTGGTGAAGTTAGCCACCAAATCCACGAAAGATGATGAGACAAAAAATTCACTACGCGCAGGTACAATTGTACCAGCAGTACCGATACCTCGCTGAGCTCCTCTTGCGCCGATACAAGCGCGTTTTCTTTGCGGCGCCGTGAAGTTTTCCCCCGCCAGGCAGTTGAAAGGGCGCAAGTGCAACGCCCTCACGCCCTCGCGCTCCCACGTTCCCGCCGTGTGGTGGCGTCGTGTCAAGCTTCTGGCATTGTTTTGCAGCACCCGCCATAATTCACCCAAGCGTGTATGGCTGTTCGTGCTTACATCAGTTTTGTTGGGAACCAGCTTTAGTATCCCTGTACCGTGACTAATTGAGGTTATGGGACAGAGGTCGCCTGTAGAGGGCCTCTCAGAATTCTCGCTACCAGTCATCACGTCCGCACACAACCTAATGGATAGACTCCAGACACTAATGGTGGAGTATCCTGCTCTGGGTTTGGTAGGGTCATTCGTGGCTCTGAATCAGGGGTTTTTCATGTCAGAGGCGACGCTTGTCGCCCTCTGTCTTGGCTTTCTCGGCCTCGCGGCGTGCGTACACTGGTACGATCTCGCCAGGAAGCGTGTACAGCACCAGGCAAGGCGACTGGGTGGGGGCCTGGAAATCCGTCCCAATTTTTGCTTCGCGTCAGCTGAGCTGCAGGAGTCTTTCGAGCGCTGTCGAAGGCGGGCGGTGCTGTGGAGGGCGCTTGACTGGGGCGCGGTCTTGTTCTTGCCTGTTCTCGCCATCAAACTCGCTGGAAAGTCCGAATGTGGCGCTTTGGGGTATCAGTTGTGGCCGCTATCGATATTATCAGCGTGCCTTCCAAGACTGCTGTACCGAGACCGCCTGTCTACCGGTACCTACTCGCTAGTCAGCTTGGTTGTCACCACGCTCATTTGGGTGAACCACTGCTGCATGCTATTGCGCGGCGACCTCTGCTTTGGCGCCCTTTGGCGACGACGGGTCTTTCTTGGCCCGAAGCACCCAGTCCTCGCGATGTTCGGCTTTACCGCCCTGACGATAACAAATGCTCTTAATCCGGTGTCGCAAGCCTATGTGCCGCTTAAGCTCATCTTGACGGCTACAGGTAGCGTATGCGGTTGCTATATGCAGTTACTTTTCCGTGACGGGACGATACGCACGGAGGCAGACCCGGAGGGGTGGGGTCTCTACTGGCTGTGTGTGGGCATCGGTGCCAGCTGCATGGCCACCTTTCATGCAAACACCATGCTCGTGGAGGAGGGAATGATGCGCTACATGACGGTGGTTATGATGCGCAGTCGGCGGAGTGGCTACTGAGCAGCAGCATTTCCTAACTTGTCTTTATACCTGCTGCCACACACATATCTCTCTCATCAGGCGCTCATTAGTCCGGCGTTCTTCTTATTTGCTTAATAACTCCTTAAGTAATGGCATACAGCTGCATGCAGTATTCATGTGGTGTGTATAGCTGTTGCGTGCAGAATGCAATCGTAGGCGCGTTCGCCATATGTATATCTTTCTAATAACGATCTGTAAGTATTGCCGCAAGGATGTCAAAATACGTAAATTCCTGTTGAATAAGGGGCCTGCGTGGCTTCCAACACAGGTAGCTGCTCCATCAGCCTCTCTCATGTGGCCACTTTATTCCAGGTGGAGGAGACAGCTTAAACGTTACTCCCGGAGTCGCAGTAGCAACGGAGGTCGATGCTCTTGGACTCGAACACTCGCCGCCGTGTCATCGTTGATGTTTAATGTAGATGACATGGGCACATAGTGACATGTACCAACTATGTATTATGAATGACCGATGCTGGCCTCTTCCCGCCGAAAGCCCGTTGCGCCATGCGAAGGGGGTTGCTTCCTCTCATCGCAAACTGCAAGACCGCCTCAAGAAGTGGCTCCCCCCTTCAGGCTTCAGCCAGCACCACATACACATTCCCGGGTGGATTTGGCAAGAGCAGATTTTCCCCTGACAACTCGAAAAAGAGAGCGAGATGATCAAGTGTGGCCGTTTCAAGTTTTTGGCTTCTCTTCATTCACATACTTCCTTTGCGTAGCTGCGTTCCAATCTTCTCTTAGTATGTTGCAGTCTGTAGTTCAATGGGGGGGGGGGAAGGGGGGGGGAGAGACTGTGTATTTGCATTTCGACTCGGTCTGTGCGCACCCGTATTGTAGCAATGCATGACCCCAATATCTAGGGTTTTACTTTGTGGTTTAGGGTTACCATGAACCCATCGATTGCGATGAGGAGAAGTTGAAGAGTCTCGATAGGGAGGCAGCCTTGCGCACTGGGGCACAGCAGAGTAATCACCATGATGTAGTGACCGTTGGCACCTCCGCAATGTCATAGCGCTCTCAATATCTACATGGAGGGGTGGGTATGGCCACCGCATGCCTGGTTACTTGGGTTCTCTGATGGTACATGTAATATGGTTATGGGTCCAAAATGAGCCCCACAACATCTTCATTGTAAGCTCGCACATGTGAACAAAACAGTTCTATAGCAATGCATTGCAGAGCATTCTACGTGTACTCGTTACTTTCATATCCGTGCTTTTCAAAGGAAGGACATACTAGCAGTTACGTCGCTACCCCATGAGCTCGAGGATATTCTTCGTTGCACTATCATCCCAGCACCGCCCGGTACGTACAATACGCACACATAGTTTTAATGTCTTACTTCCCAAGACGCTCATGTCTTACTCCCCGAGGTCGACTTGCAAAGTAGCCCGTCTATTGAAGACGACCGTTACGAGAATCATAGTTGAGGCTACGTGGAGCATGCGAGACATGGTGGGAGCCAAGCAGACGAGACATATTTCAGGCTAGCGCAAGAGAGGGAGGTGAAAGTCGACATGGCATTTTCTCATTTTAATTACATAATTTGTCACTCTAACTGAGACATATTCGATTACTCTCCTATATGCATTCCCACTTGTAATTCAATTTGTGTTAAGAGAATTGATATGCTTAAGAGGTAAACTGTCGCAAGGGCTTCGGAACGCTTGATCTTATTAACGGCCTTCCTCTTTCTCGGCACTCCATCGTTACCTATTGCTTGTTTGATACGACATGGCTTCAATTGGTCATGGTATCTATGTGGTGGTTAAAGTGCATATCGGAAGCCCCAATGCCTTGGACATCAAACTTGTTTTGCAACGTGAACCTCGAACCGGTCGAATTTGGTTTCTTGCCGGTGCTGTGTTGCATGACGAAGAACCCGTTGATCTTGTTGTTCCCGAATTGTTCGAAGACACCGGCATGGCCATGTTACATAGTGAAGATGTGCGAGTCCCGATAGCAAAACGCAGCATGCTTACGTGTACTCTGCCTCGGTACCTACGCCTTACGCAACGAGCGAGGTGCGTGCGCCATTTGAGATCGAGCAAGCTGTGACTGCTCAATCGGTTGTACAACCGGGTGGTTCCTACGTTATACGAGATTCGATAACGCTTGACGGTTTAACTCTGAAGGAGTTTGTGTCCGGAAGTGCGAGCGCTCCCTAGCCTAAGCACGAGCAACTTCTTTTTGGCATGACATCGCAATACCACTCCTTCCGTACGTCAGAAAATTCTCGCCAATTCTTCTCACACATGGATACAACTCTATGGATAGAATTTTTGTTAGTTCCTCGTTTCACTACTCTCGACTCTGACAACATATGGCTCGAAATTCGAGGTTTAGGAGAGTTACTAACTAGTTGTGTGGAGAGACGCCGACATGCATACGCATGCGAGTTCTGCCTCCGGTTACGAATTTCGTTAGACTCAACGCAACTGTGATTGACACGCCGCGTTAGGCGGCCATACCATCACCTTTGCAAATTGGTCGAACTCAAGAGAGCTTGAGGGTCTAGGCCCAGTCACTGCGCTTTTCATTGATGGACATCAATTCTCATTCGTGCAACGCCGTCATGTGGGTTCGTCTCAATTTTTCGGACCCTTGAGCATTTGGTGGCTCAGCCGCAAGACGCAAGGCTCGGAGTATGTCTATTTTTAGGCTATGGTCACTGGGATTCGTAAGACGCCATATGCTACCGAAATTCCGCGATGACGAAATCAACTCGATGGTCCACCTTGCGCAAGGTTCAATGAGCTACGCCGACTGCACCCAACAGTTCGGTGACTTATTTAGGAGATCAAGACAACCCTTACGGACGATTCATAGTGCTTAAGTGGACAGACTAATGCTCAACAAAATATATATGCCGAAACCCCTCACCCAGTGCAGCAAACTCTTCAACACGCTGTCGCGACTGGGATCATCGGGGTTTTGTGAAATGCACATTCCCTCACAATCTGTGGAAAGGAGGAGAAACAATAAACGTTAATTCCCAGGCAGAATAGTTGAAATGCCTTGTCTTAATGTGGTGCGAAAAGGTTGCTTTGCCAGGTTGTTGCTAGTCTACCAGGGCTGCGCAAGGCTGGAGCATGGGGTACAAGAGAAGTGTCCCAAAATGATGCGCTGCCAGGTAGTCATCTCAAAATGTCTCGTTGACAAAAAAGTATCCCACGAGCTGAGCGCTGAGATGAGAACATTCAGAGGTCTAGGAGCACCAAAGTTGTTTTGAAACACACGACGCACAACCCCCCCCGAAAGATGCACGTACACACGCACACACACCCAATGAGAGTTGTGTGTAAGTTATGATAAATCCAGACGAAATGAAACAAAGGATCAGAAACAGTGATATTACACGGGATCGACGCGGGAAAAGGTGGGGGATCACTGATATGGGGCAGAGTTTTGATAAAGAACTTCGTGATACCAGTAAAGCTAACCCTCACGAGAGGGGGGTAACTACAGGTTGGCTTTAAGTGTTCTTGAAGACCATCAAAGAGCTCTCCACAGTCGACTCCGACATGTTCTTGAGTGAGGTCATCATGCATACGACCTGCAGCATACGAAACAGAAGCAAGCTAAAACATATTACATATATGAATTATTCATTTACATACATGTATTGCAAGCAAGTTCAATACTTGAGTACATGAATTATTAAATCGCTGATTAATTATCAATGATTTACCACATTGTTTGAGGGCGAACCTACCTCGGGTCAAGGGCACAAGCAATAAGGATGTCTTTTTCGTAGTGAGTGGGAACGTAAGCATATGGCAATTGCCGATTCATGGCTTCTCGCAAAACGTTTCCGGCATCAGACAACGTCGTCTGTGAAGTCGGGGCACTGCCCAAAAATGGACAAATATTTCAGTAATGAAACGAATAAATGTAATTCTATACATGGTTAGGATTGCCTTCCTCTTACCTACCGCGGTGCACTTTATTACAGCGACGGCATTGCCATCGTGGTTCAAGCCTGCTACTAATAATAGTTCAAACATTGGCAAGACAATTGACTGGGTGGGCACAGAGATGGATTCCATCACTTTCAACATCTGTGACATCGGCCCACGGGCCACTCCCTGTGAACACACGCTGAAGAAACCAATGAATTGGGAATGACTACGAACGGTGGAATGGATTGTGCGACCTACCAATAAACCGCAAAGAACAATGGCAAAGCTGAATGATAAAGAAACACAGACAAACACATACGCATGTATTATGAACACAGTTACCGTAACAGAGGAGGAAAGACGGTATGCACTTACGGTCGCACTTACCATAATAAATGAGATAAGTAAAGACAAAAAACAACGCACATAACTCACATACACACATTCACGACAGAGGGGTTGCTACCAGCTGGTAAGTCATCTCGTCGTCGCTCATCTGGTGCTCTTCGAATGTTGTTCCGTCATCATTACTGGCACATTTTCCGGGTGCCTATGAGTTGTACTTCCGGCGACCTGGCTTGCTAACATTCACCCATTGCAATACGGGATTGATATAACCCCAGCGTGATCGTTTTAATTAGGCAGTCTCGAAAGGGCTTGTCGTCCTCCGGCATGGAATGTGGACGGCAACTTTTCACAACCCATCTCGCACGTGCGTTGTCGAACTCTCTTTTCGAAGAAGTGTGAGCGCACCCCCTTCCGGGGCCACCGCCGCTGCGCCGCCGGCGGGCGCCTCTAAAAATATTTCTGTCTCGTATCGCATCATATTCCGTTTTAATTGCTCCTTTCCATTCTTTGTTCTAGCGGCTGGGTAGTGCCCCCTTCATTGTTTTAGGTGTTACTTTATATGGTTACGTTCTATATCGGCTTCTGTGGGCCCATCTTGAATTAGAGCCATGGCTGATGAAGTGGAGTTGCTGGGCACACCGAGTGCTTTCGCAAAAAAAATGCAGTCCTCTGCATCTGGATGCCATCGTTGTTGTTAGCATCATTTTCAATTAGAGGCTCCTCATGAGGCTCCGTTGCAGGAAAGCTGTTATCCCGAATCTTGGTTGAAGTCTGTCGACCTCTGGCTCCTTGTCGAAACTTCAATCCAGTCGCAGTAGGCGGTGGACCTTATACCGATGAAGTCGTCGCAGAATTCAAAGCTGGTGGAGAATCCTGTTGTCAACATGTTCGCTGTGCGGTATATGTGCTTAAATAATCGGCGTCGATCGGTGAAGAGCGCGCGGTGTCACTCTGACAGCCAGTCAGTCCTCCCGTCTTCGCCGTTGTTGTTCATCAGTACCCAGGAAACGCAACATGCCCGCCTCCACTAGTCGAGTGTTCACGTGGAAGGTGGCCAAGGAGCACGTTGCTATACCCACACACAGCCAGTAGATGTTCCATCCCTCCGGATCCACCTCGCGATGCAGCGCCCCGTCGCGGTACAGAACGTGCAAGTAGGAGGAACTAATGCTACCCACAATGCCGATACCAAACTTTAAGGGGACGTACGGTTGGGAAACGGGGGTGATAAGGTTCGTAATGGTCAAGATAGTGCAAGCGAAGAGCACTTGCGCTGGAACAGGGCCGGCGAACGGGTCTTTCCCAAGAGCACCGAAGCAGCGATCGCCCGCCAAAAGGAAACCGCAGTCAGTGATCCAGATGAGCGCACTGGCCAGCAGGCTGAGCAAGGAGTAGGTGCCAGAGGAAAGCTTCTCTCTAAGTAATACTCTAGCCAAGATTAGGGAGGTTACCCCCAGTGGAAGTACTGCGTGCGGGACGGCCCCGCACTCCGCCTTCCCGGCAATTTTGACGGTGAAGACGGTCATGTGCAGCACCGCGCCCCAGTCAAGTGCTCGCCAAAATAGCGCCCGTCGCCACCATAACTCAAACAACTCCTGTAGTTCAACCGACACGAAGCAAAAGTTTCGCTGGATTTCTTGGCTGTATCCCCGGTTCCCACGTATATCCCCGTTGCGCGCTACCTGCTGTACGCGGTTCTTGGAGAGATCGTACGAGTGGATGCACAGCGCGAAACCCAAGAAGCCAAGGCACAAGGCCACCAGCGTCGCCTCCGACATGAACAACCCTTGTTGAAGGGCAACGAAAGAGCTTGCCAATCCTAAAGCGGAATACTCTATCATTAAGGTATGTATCCGCTCGAGCGCACAAATGAAGAACACCGGCTGCCTGAATCCAGTGTGTCGCACCTGCTCCCGTTGCCGACAAAGATGATTGCCCGCAGGTGGGTGGTACACTGGAGACGTGACGCTCAGGGAGCGGCGGTCGTTCAAATAGCTGGAGTCGTCGTCACCGAGTGTCGGTATCTACATCGCACGATCCGCAGTAGTGTCGTGGAACGCATGATGCTGTATGGGTTGTTGGTAGCTTACGCCGCAGAGGCAGTTTGCGGCGGGATGTGCGAGCGCAGCAGCCCGTGACAACTACCACGGGCGCGCTCGCTGAGATACGGTGTTACGTAGGGATCGATACCCGTGGATTAAGGATTTCCTCCTATTTTTATTATTGTCGATCCCTGCTCGGCGAAAGAAACCCTAGTCTATTGCCCCGGGGATAAGTACTACATGTACATCGAATCATATGTCAGAGTGGAGTGCGTTCCTTTTGCTGTGCTTTGGATTCCGTGATCCTCTTGTCACTCTTGCCCTCTTGTTTCCCCTCCCACTTTCCCTGTCCGTGCTCATCTGGTTCTTCTTGTAAACAAAAGAAATCATATGTCAGAGTCACGTGAGAAACGGATCAGCCCAACTACGCGAGGAAAGGTCAGTCAGTAGTTTGTCAAACTTCAAGGGCGAGTACGCGAGGGTGTCCTCTGCTTAACTCCGTTGACTCATAATCTGTGGTGGGGCGGAAGCGGTTCAATCGCGCGATCTTCCCTAGACCGCATGTCGGCGATCCACCACCACCACCATGAGCCATGAGGAAGACCGTAACGACAGGAGCGCGTGTCCGTAGAGGCCCCCTTCAACCCCTAAAATATGGTGCAAGACGACAACAACGTGACCGAACCTATAGGTGAGTCGGCGAGTCTATCGGCGAAGGTTTGTTGGTGGTAAATTGGGATGAAATGCCGCCGAAACACGAGTCTACACGCGCCTTAGCGTCGAGTCCGACAATGCCTGCCGCGTAGGCGTCTTGACGTTGTGGTTCCGGCTTTACTCCGGAGACATGCACATCGACCTACAAAAATTAAACAACGCATGCCCAAGCAAAAGGGTAGACTTTGGGCAAGTCAACCCTCAAGATAATGTAAGGGCTTTGATGGTAGCGGAAACCGCCCATAGCAAAAGCGGTCGAAATGCGGGGAGTTGGAAAGACGCGAAAGACGGAAAGCATTGAAAAGACGCGTCCAACGGTACCTATTATAAAGCGATTAAACATAAATGAGTAAGTTATGATCGCTTGAACATTGTGGCCGAAAGCGGCTTGCCCTTGGGTTATGCGCATATCGGTGGTAAATCTTCATACGCGATTTCGTGCATTTCCCCCACAGCGGCCTGCCCAACGCCTCCTCCCTCCGTCGCCTATGCAATGTATTTGCGCGACCGTCGCATCAGCGTTCAGATTGCGGCGTTTTACGTCCGTTACTCTTTTCGTCTAGCCAACACGGCGACTGTTTGAAAGAGCGTGCCGCACGGGTGCGGGCGCGATAACCCCAAGTACACAAGCCCGGCAGTGTTCGAACTCGCCCCTCGCAGTTGTCGGCGCATTCCATTTTGCGCGCAAAAGCATTGCCTGGGATTTAAGGATATTTGTCAATAAAATCGACGCATGGTTACATTTTCTACTTGCGAAGGTGCGAAATCTTGTCCGGACGTTTTTAGAGGAGTGTAGTAGCGATTAAGATCTGCTAATGCTGATTATTTTTGGTATTTCCTCCAAATAGCAGCTGCCTATGATCTCTGCATACAGATTTCTAATAAGTACCTAATAAGTACCTAATAGGTATGAATTGTACATAGCGATAGGGTCACATGACTACGAGTATTTAGCGGCGATTTACAAAGCAGGGGGAGGCTCTGTTTGCCAAAAATGTTGATCTCAATCATTTTTTGCTCGCAAGGGGCCCAGGGCCCGGTACGTACGCTAATTGAGGGAATCGGGAGGGAGGGTTGCGTGAGCTGTGCTCGCGCAAAGGCAGAAGGTGGACGACCTCTGTGTGTCGGCGCGTCATATAGGGGTAACGCATGTCTGTGTTTTACCCACAGTGTCATGCGTACTCTAGCGGTTAGAATTTGCAACGTCGTGGCAACGCCCGACTATTCTCGCCCCCAGTGTAATTTAAACCTCTATAATTTCAATATGACCATTTACAAAGCAGGGGGAGGCTCCGTTTGCCATGTTGTCGCCATTGGGCGGGTTGTTCGTCGCAGGTTGGCCACCCCATGGAGTGAGCCAGCGGAAGAGGAACCACTTTGACCGTCATGCAAGGGCGGTCGGGTCGATATAGTCGAGGACGACGCTTGACTCCGTTGACAAGCCACCGAAGTGTTTGATCTTCTGTAGTGTAACGCCGATGTTGTAGGCGGCTGTCGCAGCCCCTTTCCGGAGGGAGTGTGATGTCCAGCTGTAACCTTCTGGGGGTCGTTCTTGTAGTGCCACCGTGACCTCGGTGACCTCGGTGAGCCATCCCGTGAGCGTGTTGGCTGTCCATATGTCGTGTCGTTCGGAGGTGCTAATCGCCCACCGCGCTGTTGGGTATTTTCCGTCCGAGAGCGTGTGTCGGATAGCGTAGAAGAACAATAACATGTGAATTACCTCGGTGTGTACTGTAGGCGGTAGGTGACACAGTACTTTGCGTTCAGCTGACACTTCGCGTTGGCCCTTTCTTGTACGGTGGTACAAGCGTAGTCCGTCTGCCTCGGAGGCGACGAGGCCCTCTGTTAAGCAGCCTATGCATGCGCCCCCTCTACTGAAGAATAAGTAGAGTAGTACCACTGTAGTGCATGTCCGTAGTAAACGTACTTGTTCTCGTGCTAGGCTGGCTTGGAGGACTTCACGCGACGTGGCCGCCGTGAGTTGGAGTCGTAGGGCTTGAGCAATGCGTAGGGCTTTGACGATGATAGAGGCGGGCAGGTGGACCCGTACCGGCGTGTCGTCAATCGCGACTTGCGAGGCCACGAGGCCTTTTCGCACTTTCGCGACCAGATCTCCGATGGCAACTGCTTCGAGGCCGTGGTCCTTGAAGAAGCCGTTGACTGCTGATAGGTACGGTTGGAGACTCGAGGCCTTGATAGTACCTAGTTGACCCAACCATGCGACGTAGCGTGCCATGTGTGCCGGTGTGGCCGCTAGCGGCGCGAGTCGTTGTTCCGTACAGAAATCGGAGTAGCGGCGGATAGTACTGCCGTACGTTGCTGCCGTGCTAGGGGCCCATACTGCGGCGAGAAGAGCCAAGGTCTTCGTGCCCAGTGCGTCAGAGCCGAGAATTTTGGTCATGTACGGTTTCATCGTCTCGATCCAAGGGTTGGTGGTGGCCGTGACGGTAACCCGATACTTAGGCTGTGCTTTACGGCCGGACTGGTGGTGCGGGATTCTTGGCTCGTTGTGTACTCCCGTAAATAGTGCTAACGTAGCACTGACCGCTCCTCGCCTCAGATAGAGCCACGCCGGAAGGGAACGCGGAATATTGTCACATGCCAGTGTGGACTGCATGTTGTACCGCGTAGCGCCCGCCGTCCGGGTTGGAACAAATTTCGACGTGGCGCGATGATGATTTCCTCGGAAGCCAGCTCGGTAAGCGCCTGGTGCCATACCTTTCCTATCAGGCGGGGCGACTACGGTAGCTGCTGCGCCGCTCTGTCGGAGATTTTGGACGAGGTTGGGTAGGAGGGGCCAGGGTGGGTTGCACCAATTGTTCTCCTTGCGCCAATCGTTGTCTGAGAGGTGTAGGGCGTCCACGGCCTCGCACTTGGGGTCCTTCCAGCCTGCGTTGTAGCGGGGTAGTAGGGTGTTGAGGGCCGAGGCGAAGCGGTCGATCGAATGGCTTCCGAACCTCGCATCGAGTTCTGCAAACAGTACCGGGTCTAGTCTCCAGTCGTCGCTGTCGAGATGTCGACTGAGCTTGTCGGCCCAAACGTTGGCCGCTGACCTGATGTAGCGGGCCCTGATGGTGATGGTGTTCGTATCGAGTAAGGACCATAGTCGTCGTAGTTCGTCCATCATAACTGGCGACCGTGAGGTCAGGCCAGTCAAAATGTGACATACTGCTTGGTTATCTTCGTGCAAGAGGACGTTGCGGTCTGCCAGTTGTGGTAGGAAACTCTCGACAGCCTGACGGACGGCCTTCAGCTCCTTCGAGGTACTGTGTTGCCGTTCGTCTTCCTTGCTCCAGAATCCTCGAGCCTCGACTTGCTCGTTTAGGACCGTGCCCCATCCATACCCGGAGTTGTCCGTGTGTAGATAAGCTGTTTCTACGGGTTTGTGGATGGGCTTGCCGTTGGACTGAATGGGCACCTCTGTCCACCACTGTAGGTCGCGGCGTAGCTGGGGGGTGAGCCGGACGAGGCCACCCCACTTCTCGCCGATGACGGAGTGAAGTTCGCGGAGGAAGAATCTGGCCGCCGGAATTGCCAAGAAAAGGTATTGGGCCTGACCTGCGAGTGATTGCAGGTCTTTTACGGGTAACCAGCGCGCGTTCCGTGTAGCTCTGCCGATGAGGTGTCTGGCCTGTTGCGCAATTTTGTAGAGTTTTTGCTCCGGCGCGTAGAAGTAGCGTGACGCTGTGTCGATGTCGATACCCAGATGGTGCCCGACTTGCGCTAGTGTCCAGAAACCCTTGGTGGGGTGTCGGAGGAGACCGAGCCGGTCGAGCAGCTGTGAGAGGCGGTGGCGTAAGGTAAGCGCTTCTGCCTCTGTTGACGCGAAGAGTAGAAAATCGTCGACGTAGGGTAGTATTCGGGCGCCGCGCCATCGCGTTCGTCTGAGGTAGGTCTTCGAGCAAATGTTCGTCGGCGTGGTATGTGCCTCGGGGTCCGGGTTGCGCAGGAAGTTTACGAAGGTTAGCGTCATCTTGCAGAAGTAAAACGGGGATAGGGACCAACCGGTAGCCCCGCTAGTCTGTAGAGTTGGCCTCGGACGTTGACGGTGAAGTAGTTTCGGCCCGCTGGGTTGATGCCCAGTGCGTAAAACCCGTCTTGTAGGTCGAAGCTGAACATATAGCCCCCCTTGCGGGTGAGGTGCCTTACCCCGAGTAGTGTCTCCATCTTGAGTCGTTTTTCGCACGCAATACTTGTTGAGTTGTCGTATGTCGCAGATTAATCGCCACTGGTTGACGCCCGGTTTTGGGACTAGGAATAGCCTAGAGACGTAGTCGCTGAAGGCCGAAGGCTCCCAAGCGCCGGCATGTATAAAGCGCGCTAATTCGCGTTCGACGAATTCTAGTTGGGCAGGGGTAGCATCGAGTAACGACACTCCTTGGTTGAATCGTGGGGGTGAGCGGTTGTTTTTGAACGGTATCGATACGCCCTCCCGGATCCACTGTAGGGTTTGCACGCTCGCGCCGATTTTCTCCCACTCGCGCCAGCTCCGTCGCACGCGATGTCGCATGTAGTCGGAGGCTGGGTTGCAGGAATCGGCGCGGCGGTGCACACCATCAGCCCTCTGCCTCGGGCTCGGGCTTTTTGTGTTGGCGAGTATTGTCCTTGTCGCGCTTCTCGCGCTTTTCCTTGCCCCTGATTTCCCTGTCTTTGAGGTTCTTGTCCGGCCTCGCGGTAGGTCTGTCGGGGTTGCCTCCGTCGCCCCTGCCGGGCGTCGACTGCTTAAAGGTTTGAGCGGCTTGAGCTTTTGCGGCCGCGTGGAGACTAACTTCGAGGCGTTTGTCTTCCAGTGCCGCGAGGAGGCCGTCGACGCCGTTGGTGCTGCGGTCGGCCGCCTGTGTGTCGAAGAATCTGGAGTAGACGAGGCGTTCGGCGTCTCGCTCCTCTCCGGTAAGGGCCTTCTTGCCTTTGAATCGTCGAACGTAGGTAAGTCGCGACTCGACGGCTTGCGTGACAGTCTTGTGTGTCCGAACGGCCGCGTCTGTAATATCCCAGGCATGCGCTCGTTCCGCCTCGGTAGCGGTTGTCGAACGAATCGTTGCCAGAGCTGTTTCGAGCGCCGCGTCCGCGGCCGCAGAGTAAACGCCATTGCACGCTAGGTGTCGATACTCGTCTCGTGAGGAAATTCGTTTTTCCTCGGTTAGGAACCTGTCAGTCTCGTCGTATCGAGGCGTCCACAGCCCGGTGTAGAAGCGTTGACAAGTGGTAAATTGTCGTTGAACGCTCGTGGGAGTAAATCGATCCAATCGAGCGGGTCGATGTACGCGGGCTTGGTCGAATGAGCAGATACCGGCGTGGCGTACTCGTCCACGCTCCCACCCTCAGATACTGCGTCGGCACGTACTGACGGAATGTTATGCTGCTTGGTAGGGGCTGGCGGTTTTGTCTGGTCGCCGTCTACCTTAAGGAGCAGCTGGTTAACAAGATTATACAAGTTTTCAAACTGCGCTGCAGATGGTGGCGCTCGGATGTCCCCGCTGTCGTCCCCCGTCGGGCACATGTGTTCTGGTAGATTGTCTGCCGTAGTTGCCGTGTGAATGTTTCGATAGTAGCTACACCGTGTGCTAGTAGAGATCAGTCACCTTACTAGACTGCTAGAGTCTAGATGCCGTTGCGTGAGCTGTGCTCGCGCAAAGGCAGAAGGTGGACGACCTCTGTGTGTCGGCGCGTCCGTGCAAAGGCAGAAGGTGGACGACCTCTGTGTGTCGGCGCGTCATATAGGGGTAACGCATGTATGTGTTTTACCCACAGTGTCATGCGTACTCTAGCGGTTAGAATTTGTAACGTCGTGGCAACGCCCGACTATTCTCGCCCCCAGTGTAATTTAAACCTCTATAATTTCAATATGACCAATAAAGGAGCGAGCTCGTCATATTGTACATATTTTACTTAGTACAAGTACCGGAAGCGTGGGATGATGAATAATTATACCCGCCGCACTCGTTCTAGAATTAGCTAGAGGTGAAGTCCGCATAGACTTCTAATAAAGTGTCGTTGTCCCGCGGTTCTATGGAACTGTGTAGGAATATTTTGTAGTTCAGATTAGATGCAGCACAACACACCAAATCGGAATTGGTGGCTTTCTGGTACCTTCGATCGGACGCCTATGAATTTAGCGACCGGCACACTTGCCAGGGAATCACTCGGGTTACAGTCAATCGGTAGAACTGTATAAGAACCCCTTTTCCAATTATCCACTCTATCATTCCTCCCAGTAGGAAAAGATTCAGGAGAATGGGCCCTCGATGCCGCTCGACCTGCTAGAAGGCGAGACCCACAACATCAACGAATGGCGGAGGGTGCAAGTGTTGTAGGGATGTCTCTATTGGGGGATGCTTGGTTTTGCTATCTTTAGGTAAAACAAGTTCGATAGAACAATGTCACCATATATGTCTCTATTCTATGCGGGGTGTGCACTTACCTTCAATGTCCCACATGCATGCCGTTGTTGCCCTTGGTAATATGAAGCGCCACTTCACCGGAGTTGTGAAAACCGCCAGGGACTGGATCCGGATCCTGCGGCTCCGCGAATCCCCGAGACTACTCGGGTTCGGACTCGGTCTCGTGGGTCCGGACCCTAGAATCACAGGTAATCGCGGGATCCGGACCCTAGAATCGCAGGTAATCGCTGGATCCGAACCCTAGGTTCGGTAGGTAATCGCGGGATCCGAACCCTAGAATCACAGGTAATCGTTGGATCCGGTACCAGTTATTGTAAGTAATCGTTGGATCCGGTACCAGTTATTGTAAGTAATCGTAGGATCCGGTACCAGTTATTGTAAGTAATCGCTGGATCCGGTATTCATCGTACTTTAATGGATCCGCGGTAATCGCGAGTACCTCATCCTCGCAAAACGATGTGGAATCGCGATACCCAATCAGTACTCACGATTCCGAGTATGTCACGATTCTGTGGTGGCCCGAAGTGACACGCTGTTTTTATGGGAGGTATTTGGCAATTCAAATCTGCTAAGGTGTATGTCTAGGATTGGTTCAATAGCCCTAATTGTTGTCATTCCGCAGCCTTGAATCGATTGTAGCCCACCCAAGGGCCAGTTAAACGGTGCGTACGCGCTTGAAATCCACCATAATCTGCCCGTCCACATCCAACTCCTATCATAGTTAGCAACAATGGCGGGGCAAGCGGGAAGTAGTAGACCGTCTAGATCAAGGAAGAGCTTGTCATCGACGGCTATCCAACCTACAGAAGAGGAGCTTGTTGGGAATTCAGATAGGGTGTTCAGGATACCTCAGTCAAAATATACTTTATGGGATCAAAGCATGAGCAGGCGCATAGAACTAGTAGAGATGTAAAAATTGAATTTGCAATACAAACTTCCCCCAAAATGCGCAATTTGTATCAATTTGCATGAGTACTTCGAGTACTTGTTGGAATCGCGAACCGAACGAATCCAACGGAACCAAAAATTTAAAAGTACTCATGTACTCGGTTCCGGAACCGAAAACAATGGTACTCGCTGGATCCGAACCCTAGAATCACAGGTAATCGCTGGATCCGAACCCTAGAATCACAGGTAATCGCGGGATCCGGACCCTAGAATCACATGTAATCGCGGGGTCCGAACCCTAGAATCACAGGTCATCGCGGGATCCGGATCCCTTTTTTAGAGGTACTCACTAGTTCCGGATCCTAAAAAATCAAGTACTCATGGATCCGAACCCAACAAAAAAATGGCGGATCCAGTCCCTGAAAACCGCGCACGGCCTCTTTCCATAGGTTTTCCTTCCAGGATCCCTTTCTTCGGCAGCGGCAAGGAGTAAAGTTCACCTCATTAGAACGGTGGACTTTGTTCAACTAGTAGCAAATGGCTACAAGTACCATCGGCGCAAAGTCATGTTTTTTATTTCCACCGTCGGCGATGGCGATATGGCCGACGGCAGCCCCTCCATCCAACGTTGGCCGGACGAAAGCGGTAACATCGCGACCCGTGTTGTCCTTCGCTCCCATGTCGTTTCCACGTAGTTCTAACGGAGACCCGGAGTCGATAACAACAACCAGTCACGACAAAATAACCTCGCAATGGAAGAGGCTTGGCTTACCCAAGATTGATAGTTTTGACTAGCGACTAACTTGGTTGGCGTTCGCGTTACCGACTGTTGGAAACTAGTCGAGCTTCTTATCTCCGCTTCCCACCCCTACTCAGCCCTAACTATCAAGGACTTCGCTGAGATTTGAATTAAGACGTTGATCTACAACGAGCTACAAGATGACGTTGTGCCGGCCCACCGTCGGGGAAGGACAATATCCGTACCTTTCGCCGAACCGAAACGGATCCTCCAAGAAGAGCGCGTCCACGTCCCGGGCAACTTTGGCCGCTCTCAAAAGAGCCGAAGCAAGCAAGTTGTGGCGATTAGCTTTCTTCAGCTAATTGCTAGCACAAATCTGTTCTTTTCCGTCGTGTTGACAGTGTGATGGTGCAGATGGGGGAAGATGAGGAGATGTCTTACTACATGTACTTTAGCAGTATATGTTTGTAAGTGAGCAAAGGAATTGTTAAATGGTTCTGTCACCTCCCTCTACTGCACTGGGCTTAAGTAGGTTTCTGCCGAGATAGCTTACGCATGTTTGTCTCGCTTACGTGTCAGGCGTTAGGGCTCTTCAACCGTCGTCAACTGTCTAGAGACGCGGCTCGACTAGCATTTAGAATCACGACGCGGCTCATTTTGCATCGGAAACCTTGCTTAGGCGCGTCTATTGGCTAGTTAGATTAATTGTGCGTACATGTACGTACCGGGAGGTACTGGTCGCACAGTATGCATCAGGACCCTTGTGAATATTGTAGTAGCGACGTACCCACGTTGTACGTCCGTCCGATGGAAAAGCACGAATTGGAATTAGTAACGAGTACATGTACAATGTCATACAATGTACTGTTGCAGAACTGTACTCGTCACACCCGTTGCCTCCGTTGTTACCGCGACGACGATGTCATGCAGTGGACATCTTTTTACTGCGTGCAATGAGGGATTCCTATGTGTATGCCCGGCTCCCGCGAGAGCCGCGACGACTTTGACCACCACATGCGACTAGACCCGGTCGCTCTTGGCAACATGAATCGGGTCTGCACGGGATAGACACGCCCCACTGCCGCGCCCCCGCTATCCATTAGCCTTTCCGCCTCCATTGATGAGCGGGCGTGGTGTACCATACCGTAGGATAGGAATGGTGGTTCACTATGTGGCCGAAGTCGGTTGTGCAGACGAGTTTGAGCTTATGCGTGTCTGCCGGTACTTTATATATTCACGTACTGTACATAGCGGTATTTAACAAAACAAAGTGTTGATTATGATAACGCGTAATCATACATGCATGTGTATCATAAATAATCTTCTTACAAGAAAAAGCAGCATAAGCCACAAAGCAAAAGAAGAAAAGAGGAAAAAACCTGAGCCCGAGGAATAGGAAGGCATGCCACAACATCAACATTGCCCTCATGCAAAGCATCGTGGAGATAGTAGGAACCCATAGTACCATGAAGAGAAGCAGAAAGACGTTGCATAAGCTTTCGCTGCACATCCCCCAAAAAACGCCGAAAACGAACAAAAGTATTTCGACGAACAAAATGTTGCATACGGATATATGAAATGAAATTGAAATTGTTTACAACATGTACCGTATGCGCCGGTTTACACCAAATACCGTATGCGCCGGTTGCTGTCTCTGGGCCCTCCCAACTATGCCGTACATGAAGTTACAAGTCAGGGCTAGACCCTTAACCGCCTTAATCCAACCTCTCCAAGGGTGTTCGGGGGTTTTACTCTCCCCCGGGGAGTGTGCGATGCGGGGTGATGGCTGCGTGCAATTAGGGGCATGCGAAGGTGCATTGTGTGGAGGCGCGGCGAGAGGTCGTGCGGGATTTGATGCGGTATACAAGTAGGAGATGGTGTAGCCATTGGACAGTGTGCGTGTGGAGTTGTGCAAGGATGCGAGACGTGTCGAGTCGTGCTTTGGAGATGAGTTTGTCAGGAGGGTCGGTGCGGAGTGTGAGTAGAGAGGTGAGACTAACGATGGTGGATGAGTGCGGTGTACCCGTGCGGCTCATGACTATGGGGAGGATGTCTACATCGGTACCTTGCCAGTGGCTGCGGATGGCATTTGCGAGGGGTGTGTATTTGACACGTTTAAGTTGGGTTGTTTGGGAGAGGTTGTGGTCTGTGCAATATTTCCACTCTCCTATTTGAATCTTTTTAATGGATGCGTATCGGCGGTGACCGTTTGTATGACCGACGAATCGAGGTTCGGGGAGGCGGATAAAGTCGGGTTTGTGCGCGGGGGGTCGTAGCGCGGGGGGGAGAGTCTCGGAGGGAGGATGGCTGGGCACGAGGTTAGGGAGTCGGGCGAGAGACCTTCGTCATCAGCAACAAGGCGGGTGGGCATGTAGGTGGGGTGAGGCGGATGGCAGTCAAGGGGGGTGTGGGTGGGTGTGGGGGGAGTGCATGATTTGATGGGTTTATTACCGAAGTTTGCCGTGATTGTCTCCCATCGTCCGCCGTTGTGACGTTTCAGTAGGGAGAGTAGGAGTTGTAGCGCGCTGTTGTGGCGGTCATGTCTTAGGCCAGACATGGTTGGGCAGTTACCGGCCATGTGGCCGTTGCTAGTGAATTAGCCACACATGGGGCAGCGCAAGGTGGGGTTGTGTGTGAGGAGGCGGGTGTTGTGGACTCCCCAGATGAATAATTGCTTGTGGGTGAATTGGATGTTGGTGAGTGTTGTGTGTTTTTGTGGAAAGTGAAGTCCGCGCCGTCCTCCGCGGCGCGGGCGAGGAGGGCACCGTGTTTGGATGTTTGTGAGAGGGGTGTGTGCATGTGTGTGTTTGGTGCTGTGGGGGTGAGCGTCAGTTTTGAGGTTGGTGTATCTATAGGGTATGGGTTCCCCTAGGGTTTGTGGAATGAGGGTGTATGGCTAGGTCAAGTGGCCTATCAACACGTCTGAACCCGTAGTGTATGTTGTGTCGGGTGGGTGTCCATCTGCAACTCGGTTAGCTAGTGTGTCTGCGAGGTCGTTTCCTAGTGAGTGGTTGTGTGCTTTAATTTTGCCGAGGTGTGTGCGGATGCCTGCGTCGCAGCGGCTTTTGAGGGTGTGTGTGATGGAGAGGAGCGTGTCGCGGTGGATGTTGTGTCTTTAAGCGGATGGACAGTTTAAGTAGCCTTGTATGAGGCGGAGGGAGCACGCACTGTCTGTAAGGAGATGGGTATGGCCTAGTTGGAGGCCTATGTCTATGCCAGCTAATTCGGCGCGATTGATGGTGTGCGAGGGAGGGGTAGAGGTCACCAGAATTTTGATGCGGGTGTCCGAGGCGGGGTGGGTGGCGGCTGCTCCTAGGGGGAAGGAGCCTCCCTTTTGGAACCGTCTGTGTATACAAAATCCTGCCAGTTCCAAGCAAGAGTTTCTCTGGTTGGGGAGTATGTTAGTTGCATGCGTTCATGGAGGGGGTAGGTAAGGGGGTGTGAGGGTTTTGGGGGGAGATGGTAGATGCCTGCTGAGTGTGGTGAGTAGGTGTCGGTGAGGTGTGGAGGTGGGATGGTGATGGTGGGGTTGGGGAGGTGTGTGTCGTAGATAGACTCGAGTGTGTTGTGTAGTGCGGTCATGGCTGTGTGTGAGGGTAGGGTAGAAAGTTTGAGGGGGTTGGCGACGAGGTAGATGTCGACCATCTAGCGTGTGCCGAATGGGGTAGGGGTGGGGTGGCCAGTGTGTTGGTCGGGGGGTAGGAAGGTGTTCGCGTCATTGGGAAGGGTGTAGAGGTGGTGGGTGTATGGGGAGTTGATGTATTTGGAGTGGCGGTATGGTGTGTGTGTTCCCATCGGGGGAGTATGAGGATGGTTGCGCTGGGTGTGTGAGAGGCTGTGAGGTGTGCGCTGGTGATTGCATGTTCCATGGCGCGGCGCATGCATTCGTGGTCGTATTGTGAGTTGGCGATGTTGGTGCCGTGCCATGTGCGTGGGGCATTGCTGCCGCTTGATGAGAAGACTATGTCTTCGGGGTATAGTGAGTTGTAGGTGTGAGAGTGGAGTGACTTGTTGAGGGGGTTCGAGTATAGTTCTGTCTGGATGTAGAATGTGTGGCGGAGAGCTGTGAGGAGGTCCTCTCTAGTGGCCCATCTATTTCGGGTGGTGGTGGCAGGTGTGGGTGAGTGGAATTCTGAGCGGGAGCCTAGACGAGCGAGGAGGTGGTAGACCTCCTTTTCGAACGTGTGCTGCGAGAGTTCGGGGCGGAAGAGTTGAAATAGGTGGCGGACGCGGGGGCCGTTAAGGGTGGTGACCGCGTGGCCGTAGGGAGTGCAGAGTATAGTGGTGTCGTGTAGTGATGGGTGTGCGTGAATGGCGAATTTACCGGTAGGGAGCATGTCGAGGTCGGGGTGGATGGGGTCGTGATCAAATGTTTTGAGGGGGTGCGTCCATGGAGGGGGTCCGGGTTCGGGTAGAATGGGTGTCTTGGAGGGGACAAAGCCGGAGTTAAATGCGGTGAGGGCGGTAGGGCCGGAGGGGGTCTCACTGAGGGTGTCGTGTAGCTGTAGGCACGGTGCCCACTGGACCTCGTGGAGGCGGGTGAGGTCGTAGTGTTGGCCGCGAGCGCACCAGTCGCAGTGCCATGTGGCGGGTCTCTGAGGGGGGCGGCATTGGGAATGGACGGCAAAGTGCGGGCATGTGCAACAAGTGGAGGTGGGGTCTATGTGTAGTGGGTCGTGACATATGGAGCAGTCAGTGGGGGAGGGGGTGGGGAGGCATACCGATGTGGGGGTGGAGGAGATGAGGCGGAAGCCATCGTCGAGCTGGAGTTGTATGTCCCATTCCTTGAGGTGTTCCGGGGCCCATTCTACCATGTACTGTGTTTGACCGTATTCTGTGTCCTTGTGTTTGGAGATGATGCGCGTAACGTCGCAGGGGGGGTAGTGGTGGTCCGAGGGGGTGAGGTATTCTGTGTCTAAGTGTGTGGTGGGTGCCGTGGGGGGGATGTTGTGGTGTGGGAGGTGTGGATGCCGGATGAGAGGGTGGGGGGGAGCGGGGGAGGTGTGGAGAAAGGAGGGGAATCCAAGAAGGGTGGATAGTGGTGGGGGGGGGGGAGCGTGTTTGTGGGTGAGGTGTGTGACGGGCAGGCGGTTGTGGATAGTATCGAGGGGTTCGGTGAGGATTGCGGCGAGAAGTCGAATGGGGACTGAAAGTGGGGTGGTGGATCCCGTGAGTGTGGAGATAGATTTTCAGGATTTGAGAATGAATGAGGATGAGTTGGCTCGGAGGAGGACTTGTGGCCATGTGGTTATGTTATTTTTCCAGAGGGGGATGAGGCGGGGGAGGAGGGTGGCGTGTGTTTTGCGGGGAGAGAATTCACAGTATGCTTGTTTGTATGTGTGAGGGTCGGTGATGTGTGTGGCTTTGTTTCTAATTGAGGCGAGGAGGGTGTTGTCTTGTCTGGTGAAGTGGGTGCGGAGTGTGGAGGCAATAGGGTTTGTGAGGGAGAATGGAGGGATGTTGTGGAACATGGGGCTCGCGTCGCGTTGGGCCCGTACTAGGCATCGGAGTGTGGGTGGGGAGGAGCTGCATGACATGCTGGATTCAGTGGGCCAGTGGGAGTATGTGGTGGAGATGGTGCAAATGTGTGCTCGGGCCCTGTGGCCTTTATAGCCTGGGGTTATTCATTACTTTATGGAGGTGGCAAACTGTGAGTTGTGCGGCGTGGGCTTTGAGGGAGGGGAGGCCGTAGCCGAGGTCTGAGGTAGGGCGGTGGAGGGCGGTGCGGGGGAGGTTACGCATCGAGGAGACGGCGGAGCGGAGTGCTCGGCAGATTTGTCCCTCGAGGATGTCTAGCTGGGAGTCGTTGTAGAGGCCGAGTTGGAGGGTGAAGTGCTTGCCGATTAGGAGGCTGCGGATGACGCGAAGTCTGCGGGATAGAGTTAATGGGGAGGTGGAGAGAGCGGTGATGAGGGATGCGGTTGTACGTCTTAGCTCGTGCCAGTGCTTAGTGAAGGTGAGGGAGGTGTTGAGTTCAACCCCCAAGACGCGGTACGCGTCCGAGGGGCCTATGGAAGGTATGGGGGTAGGGGCTGATTTGATGGTGATGAACTGTGATTGAAGTCAAGAAGCGAGCAAGGTGATGTTGACAAGGGAGAGGGCGTTGCCTGAGCGCCAAAGGGCGCCGGTGATGCAGCATTTTCGGATGTTGACGGTCATACCTGTGTAGGCGCTAAAGAGGGAGAGTTTCCGGAGTTGGATGGCCATGTTGGAGGCCGAGCCCGTGGCGAGGCTGAGGTCGTCGGCGAATCCGTGTCCTAGGTATGTGGCTGTGGGCTTTGTGGGGTCGACGTAAGTGGTAGGGAGGCCTGGGCGATAACCCCGGCTGCCCACCGTGAGCCAACGGAGGAAAGGCTCAAGGAATAGGATGGATATAAATGAGGAGAGGGTCTCCCCCTGCAAGGTTCCTCGATTTATGTCGATGGAGGGAGTGGGGCCATATGGGGTAATGTAGTCGGTGGATGAGACCCCGTAGAGGTGTTCGCAAGTGTCTACAAAGGTGGAGGGCATACCGAGTTGTCGCATGTGTTTGAACATGATGCGGTTGTCGGCTGCATTAAATGCGCCTTTGAAGTCCGCCTACATGACGTATATGTCTTTATTGTGAAGTTTTGCGTCCTCCATCGTCATGATGATGGATGATAGTGCGTCTTAGATGCTGCGGTGCTGTCGGAATCCGTCTTGTTGGTCGTTGAGGATGCCGTGGGTTTCGGCGTATTTCGAGCCTGCATCTTTGATTAGTGCGGTCCATACCTTAAGGAGGTTGTTCATGAGGGCGATGGGGTGGTAGTTGTCGAGGAGGGTGTGGTCACCTTTCTTGTGTAGCAGGCATATTGTGCTGTGGCACCATTCATGAGGGGTGTAGGACGTGTGGGCGAGAAGGGAGAGGAGAGAGAAGAGGGCGGAGCGGGTCGCCGGGGGTAAGAATTTGATTACTTCGTTGGGGATACCGTCGGGGCCGGGGGCTTTGCTTGTGCCTAATGAGTTAATGGTCGCGGGTTATCATGTCGGCGAGGGTGAGAGAGGGGTCCCCGCGGGGTTCGATTGTGAAGTTGTCGGGGTTGTCTGGGAGTTCCCATGGGGGGATGGGCTGGTCGTGTGGTGTGGCGCGGCTGAGTTCGGTGGCGAAGTGAGAGTGTACCGCCTCTAGGACTGCGGAAGGAGAGGATGCGGTAGTTTTATCGGGTTTGGTGATTCTATGGAGGGCCGAGGTCGTGCTGAGGGGGGGGAGGAGTCCGCTCTTGATTTTTAAGCGGCGATGGGAGGATTTCGGACAGGCGTCGTAGGCCGTGTTGGCGCGTGCTTTTATTTTTCTTAATTTATATGTGGTGTTAGCGCGTAGTAGGTGGCGTATGCGTGCTTGGCATTGTTGTTTGATGGCGTTAGGGGTGATATGTTCGGTCGTATTTAAGAGGGCTTAGGCGAGGGGGAGGGGGCCGGTGTTCGTACCACATCGGCGGAGTTTTAGAATGTGTTTGCGTGCTTTTTTAGGAAGCCAAGTAGGGTCGAGGGACGCTTGGGGTGGGCGGGGTTTTTGGCGGGGAGGAGAGGCCATACTGTGGCTGCGTGGTCCATGTGG